>JAYJMI010718830.1:0-13452 GCA_036873855.1 Sarsia tubulosa
ACAGAATTTAAGCCTGCACAAATTATATTTTTTAACATAGTTTCAAATTATAGTGTAAATATATGCAAGTTTCCTAAACCATATATTGTCTAGTAACTTTGAGATTATCAAAATACTTACAATATATAAAATAATCTAACATGAATACCAGAAGCACGGTCAAACCTATTAAGATATTTAAAATTATTAACTTTCAATTATCATAGTACCATAACATTTAGTAGAATGCCACGTTTTTAAATCATATTATTATTTACTTTACAATTCGATTATGTCTACACAGGAGGTCTTAGAATTTGCGAAAAACTACGAAAAAAAACGTGCTATATTATAATTTCTTTAAAACTTCAAGATGTAAATTAAAAGGGCATACCATTCGTGTATATAATTCCAATCAGATCTATACGCAATCTAAACATTTAAATTTTAATTTTTACGTTTCTAATGCTAACTCTGCTAATTTTCATCAATTATTTACTCAGCATGGAAATAAAGAAAGTAAACGCTGTGCGTGTAATTTACAGGCTGATCAAAAAAAATATATGATGCTTTGTTTTTGATTCTTCAACAAAGTTGAATTAAATACTTGGAATTTTAGATTAATAATTTCTTTGTACCCGTTAGTATTTTTAAAGAGCCAATGGCAGATATAATGCATTGCATGGTTCGTGTTCATAGAATTGGTTAGCTATAACTTGAACTAACTTTACTTTTACGCTACGTAAACATCAAACAAAATACAGCAATATCCGGTGCAATGGAATCTCTGACATTCTGCTATTTAAAGTTTGTTATTGTTGTATTTCATTTCAGACCACTAGAACATATGTTTGTTTGTTTGTTTGCTTATTTTTTTTATCACAATTGTTCCTCAGTAATCCCTTTGATTTTACGAGTGTCTATCAAGATGCTCCTCTTTCAAATTAGGGACCAGTACACTAGAAATAAGGCTTTTAGCTTGTTTGTCATCATCCCTGTTACCAGCCCTCTTTCAAACTAATATGTGTTGTAGTTAATTTATTGTAAATTTTTTAACTTTTTTTTATCTCAGGGTTTTATATTTTTCTCAGATTAGACATCTTATATTTTAGAAAGTAGTATTTACTTACTTACTTACAAATATAGTATTTACTTACTTACTTACAAATAGGAAAAAGTAGTATTTTTCATTTCTTCTTAATAGTTATTGTTAATATTAATGGTAATTTATTTTTACTTTTTGTCAACCTTGTGTGGCCCCATTAATATATTAATTTAATTCTATGAAATACCGTTAAATTAGTATCTATAAATCTAATGATTAGAAATTGCTACAAAAGGATCTTAATTACTTCCATAATTACTTCAAATTTGATTTTAGTCGATGGTAATAATGCTTTTCATATTAGCTAATTTAAATATATGCTTACTTCACTACATATTCAAAACTCTACGTTTCTTTTGATTAGGAAAAGTCTAATCATAAAATTTATTTTTATTGCAAATGTCACATATGAACAATTTATCTTAGTTTAGACTCTAAATTTTATTTTTCCCATTTGGTCATTGCCCAAATGGCATGCTGGAATGCGACCAAGGTCTTGCTACAGACTAATATTTAGTCTATGTTTTTTTTTACTTCTTTTCTTTTTATAAAAATGGACTAAAAAAAACCTTCATTATGCTTCTTTATTTTATTTTATTCTTTTCAATTTCTAGTACTTGTGAGGATTTTCATATTGATTTTTGTACAATCACATTTAAGCAACAGATGGTTTGTACCAAAATTTAACAAAGAAAGTTTTTGCAAAAGCAAAGAAAAATTAATAACGTTTTAACGGTTTAAATTCCCGCCGGTCTAAATATGGACCGATAAATGCAATTTTTCTATAGAGGGAAAAATCGAGAATGTACGGTTTTTCTTAGTCGTTACTTTTTTCGTAAATATATAAAAATTATCTAAAAAGATGATAAAGCAAAACTTTTTATATGAAAAAGTTTCAAAAAATTTATGCTAATTTTCGGAGCTCCAATACTGTGGTATTTAATACTAAACTGTTTTTTACTTATGTATCAAAAAATATGATTTTTTTTTCAATGCAATTAAATAAATTATTAAAAAATATTGAACTACAAAAATGTATAACAACCAATAAAGCAGATAAACAATAACTTTTAAATGCAACAACGCTGAATAATTTTGATTATAAGTTTTGATTATGATAAAAGTTTTAAATTAGAATAATAGCGAAGGTATGCTGCTATATATTTATTTAAAGTCCCGCAAAAATTTCCTTCTAAAAAAACCGACTATAATTAGCCTAGCTACATTATATAAGATAATCGGTGAACCATTCATACACCATCCATCAAATTTAATAAATACTGGGAGCAACTTTGTTATTATTTGTCTTGTTTGAATGTTATTTTCGGAAAACTAATTTTCATTTAAAAAAAAATGAGTTTATCCTAATGATATTTTTGAAAGCATTATATTTATTTGAATATATGTTTACTTGGTTTTAGCTTTTTAGATGTTTTTATTTTAGATGTTTATACTTTAAATGCCTTTAATTGTTTTAATGTAGTATTTACTTCTTAATTATATATATCTCAGTTCATTTTACGAAGCGAGATTGCATATATATTTTTATGTGTATGTTTTGACCTAAACTCCAAACTACATGAAAAACAAATAACAAGAAATCCTTCCAACACAGTCTCAGTTTAATCAACACAAAATATCCAGTTAACCTTATTATAGCACAAATCAAAATATATACAATGCTGATGGTATTGCCACCTCACCATCAGTCCTGGATTTGTCTAGCTTTATAAACCAGACCTTTCCGTATTCGTTAACTCAATATATTACAAAATATAAGTATAGGAGAGTTTTTATATTTATGAACTAAATTACTAGATAATTTAAAGAATTAAATTGATACATATTCATATAAATGTGCATAATAGTCATGACAACGCATAATAGTCATGCCAACGCACAATAGTCCTAATTATTTTAAATAATGAAACAACATAATTGGAAGAATGAAAAAAAAAAAAAAAAAAAAATTGGAAGAATGAAACAATTACAAATACTAAAAAGAGAATAAAAAGCTTCAACAGCTTTTCTATTTTGCTCTTCTAATACATAACGTAAATATTAGACCTTAAACTATTCCGAGTCTTTTTTATAAAATTATTCTATAATAATTAACAGGTCATTTAGTATTTCTGTAGACAATTCGGTATACAAGCAAAATCAAAATAGTTTGGGGGCTGGCAGAAGTAACGAAGTTGCTAAAGATATTCAAACCAAATCACAAATCAAATCAAATTATTCTTTAAAACTCCATAAATACAATACTTAGATAAATTAACTTTTTTCGTAAAAATTAAATGTACAGCCAGTCACAAGGAAAAACCCTGAGTCAGTTTTAATTAAAGGGGTAATTATCAAGAACAGTAAAAGAAGAACGTTTAGGCTATGGGGAGTTGGGAAGAAGACTCAATAAGGGGGACCCTTGTAGTAAGCCAAAACCCTAGTGATGTTGAGTTGGTGTACTTTAAGAGCTATAAGTAGCTTATTCATATAAATATTGTTCTGTAAAGTATGCAAGTATTGTTCTTTAAAACATACTATTTTTACCTTCAACTAACTGCACAGGTTGCACAATTGATATTAGTTCAATTTCTTTGCTCTCTGATTTCTTGAAAATTTTACTAAATATTCAATTTTGTAATTTTTTAAATATGAAAACACAGCAGGTCGTCTGCTCTTTGTAAATGCCAAATATAAGTTTTAAAATTAATGTGCCGTTTTATATGATAAGCAAAAAAAAGTTGCAGCATAAATACGTCATTTCTCTGACGTCGTGCGTATGACGTTTGTAATATCGCTTAAAAGTTGTGAAATCAGGACAGAGATTCTAATTTTAACAATCAAAAGCAATCGAAATAGTACTTGACAAAGTCAACAATAATGGCGAAATTAAAAAAAATGTACAGTCAAATAAAGGTGGTCTGAGTTAGAAATCATAATTTTTATTGTTTACTTAAACGTTACAAATGAAGTGATCTTATGAGTATAGATTTTAGTTTACGTTTAAAAATAATTTCCATTCGTCAAACAAAATAATTGTTTATACGGAATTTATTTAAAGAGCCAATGTCAAATGTAATGCATTGCATGGTCTGTGTTCATAAGATTGGTTTGCTAGAATTTCAACTTTAATTTTATACTGTGTCAATGCAAAAAAGCATAAAAAATATACTTAAAATATGGAAAATACATAGACAAACCTGAAAGTAAAGTAATACACGGATTTAGTATGTCAGGTCAAAGCTCTTGTGTCTTGGTAACTCAATTAAAATTTCAAGCAATTACCTAGAGTATTTCTTTCAAAAAATCACCAATTTTATGGTACTCTTGATTGAGTTACCTAGCAACAAAAGGCCCTTAGTAAATCCGTGTATTGCTTAAAAAGTGAGAAATCTGATGATGAATCATGAAGGTTACTTACTTCTACCTTCTAACATACATAATGCATGTATTATACAAGTATTTAAAACAAATTAAATTAACTATGCATTTTTAATTATTGAACAAATATTATTTGTTGGGAAAGAATAATTAGTTTTTGTTCAAATTTATGATAACCGCAAAATCTATATATTTTAAAATAATTTTGCTAAACAAAAGTAAAACTTATTAATGATGCATCATCATACTTCACTTATTTTAGTTATCACCCTTTCCTGTAAACTAGTTTTACTTCACTTTATTTCGAATTATTTTTTAAATAATGAAGTCTATTCTACTTTCCTAAAAACAAATTTGAGGACAGAAGAATAAATATTTTTTAAAAAAGTATACAAAAAAAATAATTAGTTTTTCTTTTTTTTTTCTAAGATTACTGTCATTCGTGACGTCATAAAACAGTTTTTGAATATAAATCTTGTAAAAAGCGGGAGCCGATTTTGCAATTGCCTTTTATCAATTTTGTTATGATTACGACATTTACAACATCTTTTGCAATGTTAAATCTTTAAAATCAATTCAAATTTAAAAGTTTGTAAGGAGATAAAAACCATTGAATTTATCGCAGTTAAAACTGAAATAAAATAGAGCTCAAGAGAAATTGTTATATCAATAAGTTTGCTAGTTTCTTTAGTCCATCAAATTTTGAACCAAAAAGAAAGGAAAACTCTTGCTAGATAACTAGACTATTGTTTACCAGCAAGTTCACCTCTCTTAGACAATAGGTGCATCTATGCCTCGCTTAGACAGTAAGTGCATCTGTGTCTCGCTTAGACATTAGGTGCATCTATGCCTCGCTTAGACAATAGGTGCATCTATGCCTCGCTTAGACATTAGGTGAATCTATGTCTCGCTTAGACATTAGGTGCATCTATGCCTCGCTTAGACATTAGGTGAATCTATGCCTCTCTTAGACATTAGGTGAATCTATGTCTCGCTTAGACATTAGGTGAATCTATGCCTCGCTTAGACAGTAGGTGAATCTATGCCTCCCTTAGACATTAGGTGAATCTATGCCTCGCTTAGACAGTAGGTGTATCTATGCCTCGCTTATACATTAGGTGAATCTATGCCTCGCTTAGACAGTAGGTGCATCTATGCCTCGCTTAGACATTAGGTGGTCATCTATACTTCGATTATACATTAGGCGCATCTATGCCTCGCTTAAACATTAGATGGTCATCTATGCCTCGCTTAGATATTTGGTGCATCTATGCCTTGCTTAGACTAGTTTAGTCGTTCACTAAAGCTGATAAAAAAATAAACAACAAACGTAGGTGAATATCATCTCACTTTTTTTCCACACGTAATTCTTTTTAATAACAATTTTTTTTATAGTCTATGCCTCGCTATAAAAACAAGGCACGTACCAATCAAGAAACTTGTAGGTATTTGTAACGTAGCAACGCATCAAAAGTACTTTTTAACGCAGTCAAATTGAGATATATAAGTTTTAGTTTGATTGTATCTGAGTGGGCTGACTTGTAACATCTGTTTGTATCCATGTGGGATAAAGTAATTCCCATTTATGCTTTAATATATTAGTTTTAAAAAACCCTAATTATGGCTTTTATGCTGCATTAATTTTAATTAGAACAAAATTAGTAATAAGTGCGGTCTTAATTTGTTTTTTAAAAGTCGCACTATCAATTGCAATCATGGTTATAAAGTCTTAGGCAAATAAGTTATTTCACCGAAAATTGAAATTATTTGCTAATTTCTAAGGTTTTTCGCTTTTAATCGGAAAAACAGTTGGACCCTGGGCACCTGTTCAACATTGTTACGGCTTTTTCAGTTAATTCCTAGATTTTTATGTTCTAAGTCTACAATTATTAAAATAAGAAAAAGTCCACCCTGTGCTACTACGAAAGTAATTACAAGAGTAGTAATTTTTGTCATTTTAAGAGCTTATCATGTAAACGTAGACTTATTTAAAAGAAATGAACACACTGTATATAGAATTCGATGTAATTTAAATGAAAAGTTTATCCTGTTTTGTAGAGGAGGCATTGTCTCAGAAATTTGTACAGGCCGATTAACCATTTTAAATTTCATTCATCTAGTTTGTCTACATAATGAAAAACAAAATTTCAATGTGTCGTTGATAGTTTGACCCAATTTGATTGGATGAAATGTTCGTTCGTCATTGCGTTTGTTTATAAAATTAATGTTTTAAGCTTTATCTGTCATTGTATGGAAAACATAAAGTAGCTTAATACTCTTCATAGTATACGTAGCTTATAATTAGAAAATACAAATTTCCGAGACCGTGCCTTTCTAATGTCTAGACTTCTTATCATTGAATATACTGTTATCACAATATATTGTGATGGGAAGTAGAAATCGAAGACTGAATAAAATTTTCTTTGAAAAAAATTTGAAAAAAATTTTTCCAGGATTAGTATTAACTGTGATAAGATCGAAATATTTTTCAAGAAATTGTTTAATCGTGTAGATCCATAATTATAAATATATTTTTATTTCTATTTCTAGATTTTTCCTCTTTCTATCTTATAATTTTGTTAATAAAAGGTAGAGGTAACAAGGAACTACGCATAGAAAATGACTGAATTTATTTCAAGATGCTATGTTTGATAGGATTTTCGAATTAGCCAATAAAAATTAGGGGTAACAAACAACCCATATTTTAAGATTACGACATTTAAAACGCCTGAATACACATAAATCCCTATTTTTTCTTAAGATGTTCTTAAAAAAAATTTAACTATAGAAATAAAAAAGTTAGGGTTGGCATTATCATTTGTAGTTTACCAATTTAAAGTGGCACACTCAAATTTTTGTGAAACTTTTATGAAATTTATTGATTAGAATAATTTGGTTATTCTCAGTTTGTTTCGATTCAGCGGGGATTATATATTTTGCCCATAACATGCGATGATATCCTTGTACTAGATCAGATCGTACATTATTTTCAGGCTTTTATAAAAGTACTTTCTTATATTTTATCTACATTCTGTTCTGTATCTTATTGACATTTCAGAAAATAATATAAAATAATATTAATATTACTAGTAATTTAGAAAGAAGTTTACCTGGAAAAAGTGACCAGTGAACTTCTACCTCTTCATGTTTTATAAAATATTTTATTTGTGACCTGGACCCTGATCATGATCTAAGCTATAGCTATATTACAAAAAATTATCCCAAGGCTGATGTCAGTTTTTGAATTATATCAAGATTCAAAAATAGATTTGCACTATTATTTATGTTTACGGGATTTACGGGATTTAAAAAGTCTACACGAATCATTTTTACTTAGGCTCTAGGAATTCGTTATGCCACAAATTTGAAATAGAAAGAGGGCGATGGTCACATATAGATAAAAAACATCGAAAGTGCAATTCAAACAAAATTGAAAATGAAATACACTTTCTCTTTGAATGCCCTTTTTATGAGGATCTCGGAAAAGAATTGAACGATATAGTTTCATTTATTTTCATATTTACACGATTAAAATTGTATAGTTGTTTTTAATGGTAATGGACTAGTATATAAGTCTTCATATCAAAATACATCATATCATATCAAAGCTGTAAGTCAAAAGTTATTTTGTAAACTCTCTTTAAATATTGTTTGTTCTACAAAGTGATCTAAATAAAGAAAATGACGATTTTCGACTAAGAGCTTTCAAACATTTACGTATTGTTATATGCCTGCGTTACATTTATAAAGTGCTCTTTATTGTAGACTTAATATTTATATTTAGAAAATTATTGAAATAAATTAGGTAGCACTATCCTTTTAAATGAATGTCATAATTTTCCTTAAATTTGTATTTAATCTGCAGTTGAATGTGATCTTCAAACTATCCTGTCGAAATACGTAACACTCTCCAAAACTAGCAAAATAGAGAAGTTGAAAAAAATAAACTTTTCTAATAAAGATCTATGCCAAAGTTGCATTTAAAAGCAACTTAAATTTAAATTTTTATTTCTTGGTGTATTTTCAAGTCAAAATTCTGATTTGGAAGGCATATCATAATATAAACATTCGCATGTGTGACGTCATATTTTATTTAAACAAATACGAATACAAATTATAGCCTAAAAATACTTTTTAGAACTTTGTTAATATTTTCACGTTGCAACTTCTTTTAAGACAAAGTGGTTTCGTGACTTCAAAAATTAATCACATTAGAAAAAACGTACGATTAGGATAGAACTAATTTTTTGAGGGTTTGGAACAATTATTTTACTTGTTATCTATATGAAGATGAAGATGAAGAAACAGAAGAAGTATTGAACGAGCATTGTTTTGAAAAGTATATTATCATCACAGGCATTTCTCTTTTCTAATAATAATCGTTACATTTATTATGAAGAACAGATATCCTTACATATAATATTATGATAAAGAAGAAAATAAAAAAAATACAGGATTTTTTAACCAGACACACAGAAAAACAGAACTACAACTAAATATTATTAAGAATAACACACATATATAAGAATTACCACAAAATAACGATACAAACACTAAATATTGAAATTTCTTTGCTATGAGTTTTACAATTCTCGCTACAATTAAAACACTCGCCACAATTCAAACACTCGCCACAATTCAAACACTCGCTGCAATTTAAACACTCGCTACAATTTTTTTCAAATCAAGAAAAATTAACTTTTTATCATAGCAGTGAGTCTTACTTTAACAGGGCCAACTAAAATATGAAAAACCAATTGAGAAATTACTATTATTTATTGTTAAATATTTTTTATATAAAAAACCCGGCAAATATGTTAATCTAGAAGCCTTTTACCTTTCTAAAACTGCAAAAATAATTTAAATAACGCTTACACAACTCAATGGATTCAAATTTGAATAATAGTCGGTTTTTCTGAAAATTTAACAAAAATTCGAAGTTTTTGCTGACGTCAGCAAAAAAATATTGACGTCAGTAAATTTTTTTTGGATAAAAATGTTCCTCTACCTTTAGGTAATATGTGTATGAAGTTTTATTACCCCTACATTTTATTTACAACTTTTAAGGAGGGGGGGTCCTTTGAACCACCCCCCAGTATTTTCACAAAAACACCTGTGAATGTCCCTTTAAGTACAATAATCATGTCGTTTTCTTTATTAAATACTGTCACACTAACCTATAGGACGATTTTTAGGAGAATAAACTTCCATCTGTGGGGTCGTGCATCACCAATACACCTTTAAAAGACTCGAGACTTTATGTCAATAATAATAACAAGGATATTTTAATTTTAAACGTACTATATTCATTTCACATTTCACAGCTTGTGAAAAACGAAAAAAAAAAAGAAGTTCTACTGCATAGCTAATACAGCAATCATTCAGGCGGTCCAAAAAACATTTTAACGATGATTAGAATTGTTTTTAATATTATTGTAATGCTCTAAAATCTTATCAAAGTTTGCCATTTCTACTTTAGAAAGGAAATTTAAACCTACAACGATTTTTTTTAAAGGATTGAGCATCTAATATACTAATATATTTTGAATCCAACCTCCACTAACCCTTACCTCGTTGGCTACAAGTTTCCAGATGATTAGTTATCCATAAATAATTGAACAGTAAACATTTGCTGTAATATCTATACTGTCTTACTGTCTTACTTATTATCGTTATGGTCTAACTACAGTCAGGTTAATAGGGTATTGAGAAAAACCTTCGAAAAACTAGTCTCTATCCCAACTTTTACCCATGGGAAAGGGAGCTATAGTAGAATTGAATTCAAAGGTGAACTACATATGATTGCTTATGTTAAAGTTTTATTTGTCTTAAATATATTGGAGATATTTTGCTGCTATAGGTTGTAAGATCTAGACGATTTATTGAAATATATTCTTTCGGGCATACAGTTTGATTATAAATAGAGTAACCAAAAGTAAATACATGATTTGGTAAATAAAAAAAGTGATTCTCATCACTTTGTTTATTTACCAAATCATGTATCTACTTACTATCACTTTGGGAATGACTTATGGAACGTTAAGACGAATATATAGTTTTTAAACATTTTAACATCTTGTGTGTTTATTTACCAAATCATGTATTTACTTCTGGTTACTTTATTTATAACTAGACAATTTACTTTTCTTTTCTTACTAACTTAATTTGAATTATTTCATGTCCCAAAAGAAACTACTTTCAAAACTATATGTCTTACTACGGTATTTGAAAAAAAAATGCTCTTTTCAAAAGTA
This sequence comes from Sarsia tubulosa, assembly GCA_036873855.1. Lineage (NCBI taxonomy): Eukaryota > Metazoa > Cnidaria > Hydrozoa > Anthoathecata > Corynidae > Sarsia > Sarsia tubulosa. The sequence continues at coordinate 10,720 of JAYJMI010718830.1, forward strand.
GACCACACGAATTTGATCAGAACGAATAAGACTCGTTTTGTTTTGTTATTCATTTCAATGAGAACAAAGCATCTTTAACTGATAGACTTTTACTTACTTTTCCTTGAATGTTAGATTTGTAACTGAACCATTCTTAAATTCTTTTTTTTTATCAGTTTCAGTCTTATATTGTTCCTAATTTTTGGTGAAAATGAAGGCACGTGCTCTAATAATATTTTATTTATAAAAGAATTTGAGTGGGTTGCTTGTTATTTACTTAATATTACTGGCAGACGAATATTATTATAGAAAAACAAAATTAAACATTTCTATGAAAATTTTATAAACTGTTTTACCTTTTTTACTCCTTTCCTTCATTATTTTATTCTACCATTAAAAATTTACAACAATCTATTAGTTTTATTTTAGTAAATACAACCACGGATTAGTAAACAAAAGTTAACAATTAAAATAATGGCTATTTTTAGTAATGTATGTCAGTCCGATAGTAAAAATAATTAATTTTAAATATAAAATTGAAAATGTTAGTTCCTTTTTGCTCCTGATTATTTTCATTTCATAAATGCCTTGAATATGATAGTTGTTGCCATGATAACAGAGAAGCGACTAAATATAGCATGCACTTTTATATTAAAGATTGAGGAGATATGTCTCTTGTATAAGTTTGCGATATAATCAACATTGCTGATGTTCATCTAATATGCCTTAGAACAAATATTTAACAAATTTGAGTTATTACAGATAAAAATTTGCTATATTATTTTCTATTATTTCAAATACCTTTCGACTTCTTAATTCAACTCGCCTTAACTTGTAACCACTAAGAAGGATCTGCACAAAGAAGGGTTGAAACCTACCCTGGGGCAAATTCACGTGTAGTAAGGTAGTAAAATAGTTAGTAAAAATGATATCATGATATCGTATTTTGTTAAATACTCCATTCCAGTTTTAAATACACTTTTTTGAGCTTTTTCATGTAGTATTTTAATTGTTTCAGGATTATGGAAGCCGTTTGTCTACTTTATACAATTGTTTTTCAAAACGGGCTCTAAAATACAAAGACATTCAATAGATCTTCATACGCATACTCTAGCCTGGCTAGATCTTTTCCAGCACAAACTCCTTAAATATTTAATATGATGTACTGTTTATGTGTCATATACTTTACAAAGACTTATTATCTCTGGTGTAAAGGAATATACTGTTTAAATGGGCCTAAATTATGATGGAGGCTACTGCACTGATGATAAATAAATGAATAATGGGCTGTTTGATTTCAAATATATGACATGTTTGTATAATGTTATTTGTATTAACTACGGAGGCTTTAAAGTATAAGTACTTCATGTTCTTTCGTATTGTATATTAGATAAATGTAAAGTATTCGTACGTGCAGACTAGGTTCACATTGAAGACTGCTTTGACAGACCTAAGTAAGGTGGTCGCAGTTAGTTTATATGTATCGTAGCAGGTCCAGGAATAGCGATTATACTTTGCATTACCATTTAATTATCTATGAGGCTCAATGCTAATGAATACAAATAAGTATTTGCTTGTTATCTGTCCTGTCTAAAATGAAAGATACAGATCCAAGTTACTATTTGTTTATTATTATTATTTGTCAGGAATTAAAGGGGCTTACTCAGATGAAATCATTTTGTGAAAACTATATTGAAATTAATGTATTGCAAAGAGCAGTGTAAGACCAGTCTAGCTAGTAAATATTTCCTTGTTTGGTTTAGCAGATCAACAGTAAAATAAGTCCAAACTTTGTAAAACAGATCAAATGCTTCTTGTTTTCTTTTGTTTAGCGATTTTGAGATACAAATATCTCAAAAACTACACATACAAATTGGCTCAAATTTTCACAGGATACTACTGAAATTGTCATCTTTCATTCAACAAAGATTCAGTAGGGATTATACATTTTGGTCAAAACACGTGAGTATGTCCCTTGAACTTTGGAGGGTTCCTTTACCTGCAGCATCAACTTTTTAACCAGTTTTAAATGGTTTGAAAGGATTGCTTTTGTATTTAATAATTAATAACAGTCACTTCTAGTCCATAATTAATAACTGTTGGTAATGGCCTCAATTATTTGCTGTATTTGATTTATGAATAAATGTAGCGGTTGAAGTTAAGGTGTGACTGGGTAATTAAGATAATGACTTATATTATGGATGGATTTACCTTCACTTATTGATCGTTATGTAGACCATACAACTTATCTTTTAAAATGCGGAAAAAAAGCACTTAGTAATTTCCGTTATAAATATCAAAATAATTTTACGGGAAAGAAAGACTAGTTTAGTCTTTCGCCAAAATTGATGAAAAAAATAAAACAAAGTAAACGTAGGAGAACTTAAGGAAATGAGTCGATAAAGTGGATTATATTAAGACCAAATGCAGCTAAGAATATCCAGATATAGTGTGTTGTTTAAACATCACACTGCAATCTAGGTTCCTACTGATGACTGCTTCGGCAGACCTTCTTTAGGTGGTCCCACTTAGATTGTAGTGTTATAGCGAGTCTAGGAGTAGGGACCGATACTACGCTATAACAATCATGTGATGTTCGCAATGTTTTGTTTTTTGTTGTGTTTTTGTTGTTTATTTTACTTTTTAATTATTTATTTTTTCTACTTAACCAATTTTCCTGTAAATGGGGGAGCATTTGTTAATTTTAAAATTACAAGCTCTTTAAAAGCTAACGCTTTTTATATAAAATCTCTT
>JAYJMI010719052.1:0-20251 GCA_036873855.1 Sarsia tubulosa
TTTGTTTGTTTGTTTGTTTGTTTGTTTGTTTGTTTGTTTGTTTGTTTGTTTGTTTGTTTGTTTGTTTGTTTGTTTTTAGTATCAGTATTTAGTATTTTTTAGTAGCTTGTTTTTTGTTATCCCTGCTGCCACCCACTTCCTTTTGTCAGATTTTATATTTTAGAGATTTTAAAATTTTTATTTATATTATATTTTACTTATTACGCAATTTTACATTTTTTATATTTATTTTTGTTAATTTTAATTGTCTTTTTAATGGCAGTAAAATAAAATAAACTTACTTACTAATTCGATTTCTTCATTACAAATTTATTTTCTTAGGATTGCTTATTGTGGCAGTAACGTATGGAATGAATCCACCCCCACAAATGACTGGTCAATCGCATCCACCTCCACAGCATTCTCAAACACAGCATCCAATGAGAAACCACAGTGGATTTATTAATCCAACAAGAACAATGGTACGTGAACACTCTCCATATCAGCACAATATATCCCGTTCTCGACCACCTCATCCTTCGCCCTCACGCCCTCCACCATCTCATCCTTCGCCCTCACACCCTTCACTAACTCATCCTTCTCGTCCCCATCCCTCTGCTAAACACCCTTCCCCCTCACATCCACTACCATCACGTCCTCCGTCACAAACAGGAATGCATCCTCATCCATCTTTTACTATGCACCATCCACGACCAAGCTCCCATACAAGACCACCTCATCATTCTAGACCAAATGGTCCCAACTCTGATCGACCATATTCTCAAAGTCCTCGTCACCCTCGATTAAGTCCTACTCATATGATGCCACCGCGTTCTTACAGTCACATGCCACCACGACCATCAGTCCACCATACTCCTTCGATGAGCATGCGCAGACCACCACCAGGTAGTATAGGTAGAGATCATCCTCGCATTAATCACACATTATCTGGATTACATCACGCATCGTTTTCAAGAGGACAAATGACACGTTTACCACATTTATCAAATTCTCATCCACCAAGACATTCACCAGCGCAAACCAAAATGCATTCAGATGTTGGACTCAGTCCAACTAGACACTTGGCACATATGGATTCATCACGTTCACCAATCAAAACAACTGAAAAACCTAGCTGTAAAATATGGGAACCTATGAAGTTGGATCATGATGAAAACCTTATGAAAAAATTTAATACTTCATATAAAATAAAGTTACAAGCAATCAAAGTAAATGAGATCATTGGCTCGGAAATGCTATATTGTGAAAGTGATAGTGGAGAGGCAAAAAAAGTTACATTAAGTTCAAATTTATTTACCATGAATTGCAACAAACTATTGTAAGTGGTTTTTAAATGTATACATAGGCTATGAATTTATTTAAACGTTATTTCTTTGTCTATGACAATATCGGTATATATTACCTTGGCACCTTACTCCTCAGTAACGTCGAAGAAGACAAGAAAGTGGTTATTTAAATTTGAAGAATAAAGCTTTAAACGTTAATTTAGATGTTCCAAGTTACGTTAATATACATGAATTTAATCTGTAATGAAGCATTCCGATAAAATTGGAATGATGCTCCAATTGGGATTCGAACCCACAACTCTAATCTTAACTTCGGAAATAGCTGCCTATCAAAGTACGTAGGAGCAAAGTTGCTTGTAAAGACTCATGAATAGTAAGGCTGACAAAAGTATATTCTGAAATGTTAACATAGGATAAAGATAAATAAAAATAAAATAGAAGAAAACATAGCCAGACATACACAGTTTAAAATTTAAAAAATATTACTAAAAATCATCAAAAAATAATACCCACATAACATACAAATTATAATTACAACTAAATACCGAAATAAATAGTTATAATTATAATTTGCTTGTTACAAGTCATGTTAGTTTCACAATATACTATGGCAGTAATACCATTGAGCCATTGAGCAGGGTCACTTAAAATATGAAAAACCAATCTATAATTTTTTTTATAAATATAATTTCCCATATCTTAAGTCTGCTGAACAGTCTTCAGTAGAAACTCAATGGCAGTGAATCATAAATTGATAATTAAAAAGTAATATTAAAAAAAGAAAAAAGAAAAAAGAGAACGACTCATCCAAACAATAGTTATATTATTTTTATTTTGGTTTATTTTTATTTTGCAATTTTTTTGGTCGAGGAAACATGTATTACTGCTTGCCTCATGACAGTAGCAACAGATAGAATAAGTTGACCTGAAATGAACTCGAGTAATAAGTAGGGTCGGTAATCCCATAAGACCGAAGCCCCTCTACTGAAATTGTTACAATAATAGTGAAACAAGTTCATCAAAATTATTCACAAGGTTAGCGAATTCCTGAACATGTCCGTTATAGAACTTTTGAGTAACCTTATTAAGTTTACCAACATCAGCACCCTTCTTCATCATTCTATTTATAAGTGGCTTAATTGAGTTACAAATTGGTTCCTGTTATTGCTTGCTCTAGAAATTCTGAGTAGTTCAGCACCAAACAAGGAATAAAACATAGACTATGGGATATTACTGGACTTATGTGGCATCCTCACTATAGTAAAAGTATAGTAATCTCTTTTATCAAATAAACCTACTTTAAACTTATGATCTATGATCTTGATATATATTGTTTTTAGTACGGATGCACCACCTGATACATGTGAAGTCACTAAAGTAAAAATAGAAATAACTTTAAACGATAGTCTTGATCTTCGTTGCTTTATGGTTGTTTTATATCAACGACCAGTATTAATGAAGAATGCTTTTAAATTATCATTGAATAAGGATAATCCAAAATTCGTAAGTAACGTATATTTTTAAAAGTAAAAAAAATGATTTTTGAAATCCGTGTTTATATTCTGCGATCAATTATTGTAACATGCTTTTATATTAGGCCACTCTTTGGAGTTCAATTATCAATTATTTAGATAAATAAAGGTTGACATAACCTGTTTATATGTCGCAAAAAATAATAATTTCTTACATAATTTTAAAACGTTTGACAATAGGCAAAATATTAAGAACAAGTGATAAGAATATGTTTTAACTTTTACTTTCAACATTACTTTACAATGATGACTTTACTTATTTATTTCCTCAAAACAAACTAACCAGCTCAATAAGTGTTAACGACAAGCGAATCCGCTCAATAAGTGTTAACGACAAGCGAATCCGCTCAATATGTGCTTATATCAAGCGAATCCGCTCAATATGTGTTATTAACAAGCGAATCCGCTCAATAAATGTTCATATCAAGCAAATCTGCCCAAAAAGTATTTATATCAAGCAGACCTGCTCAAAAAGTGTTTATATCAAGCAAATCCGCTCAAAAAGTGTTCATATCAAGCGAATCCGCTTAATAAGTGTTCATATCAAGCGAAGCTGCTCAATAAGTATTAATAACGAGCAAGTATTACAGCAAGTTACTGTATTTATTAAGTTTATTTGCTCGTTATTAACACTTATTGAGCGGTTTGGCTTGATACGAACACTTTTTGAGCGAATTCACTTAATATGAACTTTTATTTAGAGGATTCGCTTGATATAAACATTTTTTGAGCGGATTCGCTTGTTATGAACATATAACTAAGGCCAATTTTTTCGGATGTATGTATACTACAATAAACTTATTTCCTTCAGTTGATAGAAATGCAACTTGTTTTGTAACGCCGGTTTGTATTGAAAACTCAATCATTTTTTAGAATCCATCATCATTTGTGAACAGTAAAAATGAATCATGTTTAGCAGATATGCAAGTATGCATGATATGCAAAGGACCAGGTAACTTAGCTTTTTCTAAAGTTATTTTAGTTAAAAAAGTTATACAGTGTCTCCCAAAAAAAAGCGAACGCAAACTTTAAAGTCTCATAACTTTGTTCTAAAGCAATCATTTTGGAAAATAGGTTGACCATTAGAAAGAACATCTTACTGGCTTTTAAAAAATGTACAATTTGTTCTATTTGTACTACTAGGGATTTTGTCGCCTTTTTCAGTAGTTAAATTTTTAAAAGTCAACAAAATGCCTCATAACTTAAAAACTAGTCACAAAACAATAACAAATTATACATTTTCGGAAAGCCAATAAAATTTTCTTTCTAATGCTAATGGTGACATCTTTTTCCAAAAAAGTTGTTTCAACTAAAAGTAATAAGTCTTTAAAGTTTAGGTTCGCTTTTTTTGGGACACACTGTATAAAGCATGTGCAATCAATATAAAATGAATCATTTAGAATGATGTTGGATACACATTCCAATTTTTTAATTTTTTTACATTTCATTACCGAAAGAGCTATCTAACAGATTGACTGGCCAGTAGCAACACCAGGATCATGATTATTGATCAATAACGTTGTTTGGGAGAGTGATTTTAACTTCGTTGAGATTATTCTTATACTTCCATAAATTGTGATTTTACTTTAGTCCTTTAATGTTTCCAGGTAGTATAACAAAGAATAATGAATCTATCTTACATTACGCTAAAAACATTACTTTAACTGATGAAATATCATTTGCTCCTATCGATGAAAATCAACAAGTTGCAATTAAATGTGATTTAAAGATAATTTACAATGTAAGTAAGTTTTGATATGGGTGACATGTGTACCGGTTTTAGCTTAAGCGTTATTATATTGTAATATTTATGGAGTATTAACTTCTCTGCCAGTTTTATGCTCTAAAGCAGTTTCGATGCTACATCATACGATAAATGAGTTGCTTAAGGTGCTGTTATTATTATAAGCAGTTGGCCTAAGATCGAATCCATTCATAGACACTAAATTTTAGAGTATAAGTTGAAATGACAAAATGTCAAAAAATGTGAGTTTTATTAAAAGGGCAGTTTTGTTGTTTACATACTTTTTCGTCTAGCGACAGATTATGTATCTTATCAAAAGTATTACTGCAAGTATAAATGTTTATGAAGCTCTTCATTATTGTCCTTTCTTTTTCTAATTCAGGATAGAAAATGCTTGAGTATTTTGCAAACGTTAAATCCCGATAAACCTTTAGTTACGTATTGGCCACCAATCATAAAACCTTCTGAAATAGTTTATGACACTATTAAATTGAAATCACCAACACTATTAGCAAAGAATTTTCATTCTGTTAACGCCATTCTCCGTTTACCGCCAAATGTCGTTGCTGATTCTCCACAAATCAAATTCAAAATTTTGGAAAATATAACTGCCACTTATAAAGACTCTTCTGGAGATGAAAAAGAACTTCCACTCAATGAACTAATGGTAATTAGTGAACTAGAAATTAAATTGTCCATCAAAGATATAAAAAACAAGATTGTATTATGTATCAACAATGGGACAATAGATTGGGAAATTCCTGTGTATTTCACAGCTGCCAATAACTGTGGTCAAACTAAAGTTGATTGCACTGAGTATTATGCGAAAATGAAATGTCAAAACATATTGAAAAGTGTAGGAACAGAGCAAGGTAATTTATGATGGTAATTTAGGAGTTATGATAGGAATGAATTTTTCGTTTCTTTTTAAGTTTTATAGTTGATGAAAATCTTCAATAGTTTTGAAAGTATTCAACAGCTACTGATTACGTAGCTTGTATTTAGTATTCCTTTGAAGCGATTTTTCTCTTTTTAGTCTTTAGATAGAAAATACAACACAAGATACAATAACACACAGTGCCACAATACTCGAAGGAGTATATGTACTTAAATCTACAGACATGCTGCTTTCCAATAGTTATAATTAACTCATTAGTTTTTTTCCGTATATTAACTTAGTCTTTTGATGGTATTTTAAGAAATTGCAAATTGTTCTGCTTGTGTGCTTCAACCTGGTAAAGTATATACAGAATGTAAAACATGTGTTATGCTTGCTGAAAATAAATGTAAGAAGTATGGTGACCAAGTCGTCGACTGCAATGTCAACAAATGCCATCCAGTTTGCAATATACAATGTTGTAATGGGAAACCTATTTCAGAGTTAGGAGAAGGTTAGTTTTTATTGTTTTAATTTTGTTTCTGTAGACAAGATATTACTCATGAGAGCACTTAACTAAAGGTCAAATTTTCAAAAACAGCTTTGTAATTTTAGCTCATGCACAAAAACAAGAAGTTACCTCATGAATTGTGTAAGCATATTGGTGATAAGTTATTCCATGTAGCATTACATTCAATTGATACCGGTCATGTTCCTCCAAGCTACGATAATTTTAGTATCATAGGGTGTGGCTATAAAGGGAATAGCTATAAAAGGAAAATCTCCGAAGCTTTGTTTATAAAACAAATCAAACCTGTATTGAATATTCAAGACAAATCAATTCCCCTAAAGCTCTTAAACTAATAATTAGTTTCATTTAACATTTATTTTATCAGTGATTCTTTATGTTACTATGGTAACATGATTTGTTTGTATCAGTTTTATGATTTTAAGAAAATTTTAACTTTTATGATTAATATGTAAATATTCTCAGTAGATGGCTGCAATATTGGACAGCCGAATATATAGATTTTAGACAAAACTTACATCTCTTTTGTCTAATCCAAAATGAATACGCTTCTTGTATTTTTGTTTATCATTAAACTATGTGCTTAAATCAACATATTTCAATAAATTATTTCATTTTCGTTAAAACAATTTTGAAATCTTTAAGGATATAAGAAAAATGTGTTTATTTCTAATGTTTAGTATCAACAAAGTCACACTACTTTCCTTATTTTTATTAAAAACTTTTTTTAAATGAGTTTTTCCGAAATTTGTCACATTTTAGTCCCGATGTAATCAGTTTAGAGATTCTTACATATATCTTACATTCTTGATATAGGTGCTAAATGTTTTGAAATTCGTCCATCGGTATTGAAAGGAAAGTATTGTCGTATATATCGGTTTGGAACATGTGACAAATATACTTTGAAGTCTGGGAACGAGTAAGTCTTTTCTTACGATCTGCACATGTCCCACTTATCACTAATGCTCGCAATAAAGCAATTAAATGCTCTCAATAATGTCAATTCTACAGGAGTTACTTTTCCTAGTGAAGTTTATTGTCTATTATTTTTTTTTCCATGAATCTCTTATTTCATGTTCTCCGGTATTATTTTAGAATTGTCAGCTATAGATTTTTTATGAAATTAATGAACTTGAAATTAAAATACTGGCAATGATTTAAATATCATTCAAAACTTTTATTCTCTGTATATTTATAATTTTTATCATCATCCTATTTTAAGTGTGTGTAACATGACGATCGTTACTCCTCCCACAGCTTGTGCTATACCTGGAAAGGGTGAGTATGGAAAAATTGAAAGTTGGGGAGAAAGTTGTCCTCTCGGTAAAAAATACAAACTTTTTTGCGATAATGTTGAAACTGAGACAGAAGTAGAATTAAAAGATACTGAAGATTATAATTGTACAAACAGTGAAAATGAAATTGAAATTGGTAAAACGCAACTTGTTGGGATAAAGGTATAACAAATAAATTTTGACTGAACTACTTAAAGTTTTTAAAAAACTTTAACTGGAAATTGAGAACAATAGATAACTTGTGTTAGGATAATAAGAATTTCTTAAACTTTTATATTTGTGAAGTAAGAATACAGCCATTTGAAAAAGTATGTAGTCTTATTTCTTCAAAATTATTCTTATCTAGATGGCGTCACCTTTATTTAGTACTTTTTTAAAACAATATCTCTTAAAATGTATGTTACGTATGTTATTTATATATTTATTTTGAATGATTTTAAAGACAATTTCTTTTAAGTTAGTTCTTTTCTTGAAATCAGAATATTGAATTATCATTAAAATCATAACTAGTATACCTTTGTGGTTGCCTTTTGGTTGCCTTACATATGTTCGTGTATACTGCATTGTGTTCATTATATTTACAGTGTAGCAACTTGAGATTAGACAGTACATACCATTGTTGTCATGGAGATAAATGCGAGAAAAATATCCAAGCAAAGCAAAATGAGTTACAAATGTCATTGAGTCCAAAGATAGCAGATGGTAACAGCATTTCAGTTGTATGTACGGATTGTTCTGGAAAGACATTGCAAGCAATTATAAAAGTAGCCAATTGTGATGCATTGGTTGAGCCACCTATTGAAGTAAAACAAATGGATAATGGGAATGCAGTTTTAACATACAGTAAAACTGTAAGAATTGACAAACAGACATGTGCCTTTCTAAAGGATACCTCTGAGTAAGTTTTAATTCTAAAGGATACCTCTAAGTAAGTTTTAATTCTAATATGATACCTCTAAGTAAGTTTTAATTCTAATATCATACCTCTGAGTAAGATTTAATTCTAATATGATACCTCTGAGTAAGATTTTCATTCCAAACTTGATTTTATTAAGTTTATTTTAGTGTTTCTTATATTCTTTTTTGTATTGATTTCTTTATATAAATACTTATTTCACTGTCTTTATAGTGAAGGTCTTATTACCAGTGGAAAGTTGTTTTTTTAGTTTTTTATTGCTTTATGTAAAATTAAAAAAGGGAAAAGAAATCAATTAATGTTGTTTTATTTTTAGCCCAAGAAAAGTGATAGTAGAAAAACCTACATTTACTGCAGCAGGAGTATATAAGTTCTCAAAGAAATGTGTAAAAGCTTCATGTGCTGCAAATTTTCCTGATACAAATGAAGAGTTTAACATTACAGTACCAGCTGAAACTTGTGACATAATGCATCAAGGTATACCATTTTATTTTATTAGAAATGGGAACCTAAAACTATCTCGAATTTTTAGCCAGTTCCTTTCGGTTCAATTTTGAAATACGGTTTAAAGATTAAAGTAAAAGTAAAAGTTACAAAAATTAATTGATATCAAAAATTATAAATAAAAAGATATTTGAAATTATAATGAAATTTTTTTTTAAGAACTACCTTTCTTCTATTTTACTATATACATAAATCAAGGTTTGTTTGGCTGTCATTTGCTTTAGTGGTAACAAAAGACGTATACTTTACTTGCGTTACTGCTGGGCTCACCTTCATCCTGGTTTTTTCATCACCAGCGGAATATACGGTTTAAGGGGGCCGAAATTCCGATGAAGGCTATCGTACTGATAATTAGCAAATGACACCCAACCTTAACCTGTTCTTGTTTCAATGTTCTTGGCATTGGGAATCTCTTGCAAGCGGAACCCAGTCTACAGTTGTTGTTGTATTGGGTTCTGTGTGCAACAGAAAACTACAATCGTGGTCATAATAGATGGCAAAAATAAGAAAAGATGAATTTTTAGCCCCCCCTCCCCCCTATTCAATGTTGTTTGAGTCAAAAATTAAGTTCAGACTTTGAAATCTATCAGGAAACAACATTGAAATAGGGGGGAAGGGAGGATGTGTTTTATTGTATTTTAATGTTATTTTTTTTGCCAATATACTATGACCACGATTGCAATGTTAGGAGTTTTGATGCAGCTGTTGCAAAACTCTTTTTGCTTCGATTCTCTTGGAGGCGGAAACCAATCTACAGTTCTTGTGGTGTTGCTTTCTGTTTGCAACAGAGCTTTTAGTATCGAGATTTTTGTGACAGCCTATAATTTTAGTCGGTCTTAAGGGATTAACGACCCTACTTATTACTTGAGTTTTTTGTTGATTTTTCTATCAAATACAACAACCTTGTAGAAGGAAGTTTCGTCTTAATTACCACTCTTTATGTGTTTTTAATAACACATCATTAACCATCAAGTAGAGTTATAAACTCTTTTTATCATGGGAAACCATGTATCTAAAAAAATATATGAAATTTAATGAGGGTAGTACTTTAAACAGGGTTCAAAGTGAATAGAGAAATCTTTAACACTACTTTCAGGGCTTTGACTAGGCCTTTTACAGTGTATTATATAGTAATATTGTCTATAATTATTGTTGTTTATTGAGTGTTTTGTTTTTTCTTATATTTAATAGTTAGTTGCGGTATACATAGTTTCATCAAAAGCAAAATAATTAAAAACTCATGGAGAGTTACTCAAGGAGATGTAAAAACAGCTTTATTCGAACAAGACTTTTTTTCTTCGAAAGATTTTCCAAGGTAAATTAAACTCAAAACTTGTTGAAGAGGTAAATCTATTCATATCAAAAACTTTAAATAAATTATAAACATATTCATAATAGCGATTTGGTGATGATCTGACATAAAGTAAAACTTGTATATAAACCACCCGTGTACATTCGACAAGACGAATATCAAGGAATTTCACCTCAAATAAGTAGATTATTTTAAAATTATTGGAGGAAAAAAATAAATGTTTTACTCTATCTCATATTTTCTACCATTTGTACCATATGTGAAATACGATAATTTTCTTACTTGGAAGCATGAATTTTAGTTTTTTTTCACTGCCTTTAATTTTAGCATCTTTGGTATTTATCTATTTCATTCTAGCACTATCCATCAAAATACAAGTTATACAGTCGAGTTATTTGCTGAGTCATACAGAGGCATGTGTAATACTACAAAAGTGATAGACCCAGATCAATCACAGAAAAGAGTTGAGCTAATAATGACTTCTTATGAAAATACAATTACTTGTCAAAGTATGTATAAATGTTTACGTTTATGGTCTTGTTAGGTTAGAGTTTCAAAAATATATTGCAGGGTTCCTGACATATTATCATTTTTCCATTCTTTTCAGCAAAATCATATATAATACACAAAGTTTTTCGAATTCAACTTATAAACACAATCACATCTATAATTGTTGAATTCGTAAAACATTGTGTATTATATATAATTTTGCTGAAAAGAATGGAAAAATGGTAATATGTCAGGGAGCCTGCAATATATTTTGGAAACTCTAACATTTCCAAATTTCTGGAGTTTAAAACATTTAATGTGATCCATTACATTTTCATGCAAGTATATAATACAACGACAATGGCAAGCAGTAAATGTTAAATACTGCAGGTCAAAAAGGTCATCTAAGGTACATTTGAGTTAGGTTTTTTTTTTGTAAACACATTCTTATAGTAAATGTGTTTTGTTTCTTAGTGGGTGAATGTAGCACTGTGTTGGATAGTGACAAACCTAAAATGAATTTAAATATACCCAAGGGAAGTAGCAACCTAAAAATTGCACCTCCTTACCAAATATTAGTTGGTAGCAACGATAGAACCATTGAAGACCAGGTAACCAGAAGAATTATAATTTTTCCGGGAATAAAGCTGAAGTTTGATTTAATACTTTGAACAAGGAATGATTAATAAAGTAAAGATGATTTTAAAAAGGATTTGCTTTGTAAGTGAAATTGAGTGAAATAGTTCTTAAATATAATCAAGAAGTAAAAGGATACTATATTTCACTATGTTATAAAAATGAAAGTTCAAAGTTCAATTATATTTTATGTTTAGCTTGGTGAATGTAGCGTTAGTATAGAACAAAATGATGCAGTTATAAAAATACCCGAAAACATAACATTTACTTTAGGAAAACTGAAGTTCGGTCTTTTTCCAGGTAAATTTTCACTTCCTTTGTCTCACTACGATTCAAGCCCACTACACCTGCCGGCCATGCTAAATAAGTTTCACTTTTATAAGAAATTGCTTCGAATGCATAACTTTTGAAGCTTATTATAATCTGTCTAACTTGGGGAATAAAAATATAATTAATGTTAAAATTTATGGAGATACCGCTATTATCGTTTTCTTAATGAAAGACTCGAAATGAAAATGTTGCTTTAAAAAGCTAAAAAGGAGTTTTTATTTATATGTCAAAGTTTTTCTTTCTATGTAACTTATACATTTGGTAATTGTTTCTAGAGGAGACGGAAATAATCAACTGTAATACAGCAACATATTGTACAGTACCTGTCCATGTTATGTCCCCACCTAGTGATATCTCTCACAGTATTACCCACACATGCTCCCCTGGTAGTTGTGAAGTTCATGAAAATAATGAAAAAATCAGTGTTAAAAACTATCAATGTAATGACATGTAAGACACAGTTTTTTTTGATTCTTACGTTTTGTTAAATCTTTTAAATATTTAACTTAATTGCGGACGAGTTTTTTCGCTAACTTTATATAGGACGAGTTATCTCGCTATATTTATATAAAAGTTATGTTATTTCACACCATAATTCAAATATGGTTAAGTTTTATTCGAAGTTTTATGCGATCTCTAACAACGATTTTTTTTATTTACGAAAAACTTTCAAATGTTTCATGACATGTGTTTCACTTTACTCATTAGAAATCTTTCTGCTAACCTCGTTCCCAGAATAAATATTCGCTAAATTATTCTGGGAACGAGGTTGATCTTTCTGCTACAGAGTTTTTTTATGAAGTTAAACATAATCTTGTTATACTTTACTTTTTACTTTACGTTCTTTCTTCAGCATTGAAATCAGTACAGTGATGGAAGTATCAACGCTACAATACGACTATTCCGTTACTACTAACACAAAATGTCAACTAGTTGAGAATTTGCCACCAGCAATAATACCAAATTCAAAAGAAGAGACTAATGGAAAAATTTGTCATGAAGTTGATGTAGAGCGTTCCTCAAACCATAATATTACTGTTAGTTTTAAAGATGACGTAAATATATGTAAATCGATTATTTTAAGATAAAGTTTTCAAATCATATTAGGAACACCTCGAAGTAAATATATAAAGTACTAGTAGAACTTATTTTTATTACTTTCACAGTATTTTTATAGTCAAGTTTAATAGTTTAACCCGTCCCGCCTCAGTTATATTAACGTTTAATTTATTTTTTTTGGGAAGGGGCAGGTAAAGATTTTCACCCTTTATAAATTTTGAGTTGTTTATTTAATATTGATAGAGTTGGTAAGATCATAATTCAATAGCATATGCGTAAATTCAGGCATTTTTGACGTCGACGTCATATTTTTGAAGTTTGATTTTCGTCAAAAATAAGAAAAATTGTCAATAAATCGAAAAACGACGTGATTTTTTCTGCTAACCTCATAAAAAAATATAATATTAAAAAGTTATGGTTGATTTAATTTTTTCAATTTTGATGTTAAGTATGCTGAATCTGACACTTTGCTTTGACAAAGTGTTGATAAATTTCCTTTTCTTGGCCAATAGGGTCAAAATTTCAGAAAAACGTGTGAATTTAATTTAAGATAAATCTCACAAAGAATGATGGATGTAGCAGAAAAATTTTATGTTTTGTTTTTACATATCTCAAATTTTCTGATTTGTGACATTGCAGGTGAGAGACAAAAACGTATATTTGCATTGAGTATGTTGCATAAAGTGTATTTTCACCAACGTTTATAACTAAATAAACGAAGCAATGTGTCATAGTTTCTTTTTAAATCCTCAAAAGTTACCTATATGTTATATGTTTTTTTGCTCTCTCTCTATAGCCATTTGTAGTCATATTTCATCATATTTCAACATAAATGTTCGCACCTGTGGCGTCACATATTTTTTTTATTTATTTGAATAAATGCTTTTCCTGGGCTTACAAAACGTTTTTAGATTATTTTGGTAATATTTTCTTGTTCTGGTTACAGAGGAGCTTCTTTTAAGACAAAGCTGTTACCTTACCCTCAGTTCCCCTTTAAGGTGATCTATTGCCGATCTTCTTTTCAAAATGCATAACCACGGGGTCGAGCTTTAATTAATATAAAAAATTGACTATATAATGTTTACATAGCGAAACTCTCAAGTTTAAATAATTATCTTATAGTAGAAACTATATTATATTATTATTATATTATATTATTTCAACTATATTATAGATACTGTTGAAAGGAATTGCATAGACAATACACGTAATGGAACGCCATATTCAATTTGCAATATTTGCTTATATCAGCAAAATATGACAGCTGGAGTAGAATATATAATTGTTATCCAAGCCAAGAACAATTTTGGTACTGTGATAAAAGACTTGATGCTGAAAAAAGACGCACCGGTGATATGTAAGATTTTTTTACAGTTAACATAGTTTTGTCGGAGAAAGATATGAAAGTATAAACCCTAAATGTTTCTTAAGGGTATGCTCTCATGTAGATAGTGCTTGTTTTGAATTTGTCCATGAATAAAATATTAGTTCTTTTGTTAACTCAATGGAACAAGGAAAGGATTTAATAAGTATAGATGACTAAACTAGCTTACTAAATTTATTTTCGCGGACGCAAAATATCGGACTTTTCGCGCGGATCAATTTTCGCGGTTGAACTGTTTTTTTACTGTTTTTTAATTGTTAAATAGGCTAATTTGCATATAAATGGCTAAAAAAGCATATTTCGCGCGGACCAATTTTCGCGGAAAATTAGGAAAACCGCGAAATCCGCGAAAATTAATCCACTTAAAGTAGTGAGATAGAAGAAAAATAGTTCTAAATAAATAATCTATTTATTATTTTTGATGTGTGAGTTTATTTAAATTATAAAATTGTACTGCAAAAGGTTACACATCGCCGATTTAAAAATTCTAAGATGCGAAAGCATGTATTTGCGCTCTCTTGAGTAGTTGAAGTGGTTGCCACGGGAAGGCAGATATTCAAGATATTTTGCGGAATATCGTAGATTTGAATCCTAAATTTCGAGTATTACTTGAATACATTGAAAAAGGTGAAAATTGAATTAATGTTGTGATCTTTTTAGGCACATGTCACGACAATAATAGACATATAAAAGAGTTAATAGATTCTTTCAGGCTACTTTGCCAATGCCGTGTAGAAGGTAGGTGAAACAACTTTTAGTTTATAAGGAAAATAGTTTCACGGTGAAAAAGTGTATAGCCGATTATGTAGCTTTTATCAAAAGCGATAAATTGATTTCTTTTTCTTGATTTTAAAATTTGATTGATTTATCTTTGAACATTGAACATGATGAAGAATATTGGATTGGATTTGAAAGATCACAAAAGTGTAAGCACTAAATAGTAGAAAATAGTATTGCTAGCACACCATAACATTATTTCTTCTTTCAGGAGCATTCGAGCAACCTATAATCAAAAAGAGATGTCAACAAATATTTGAAGGAATAGAGCTTAAAATAGGTCTACCAACAGTACAAGATAACATCGAAATCTGTTCCGTATTACATGGTAACTACTTTTATAACTAATATTTAGGTTTTAGAGTTTCCGCTAATGGCGAGTACCTAAAACTCGAAAGGTCGTAGGATTAGTTTAAAAACTTTCTTTCTTCTTAAAAAAATGTCTTCCTTTTTAGATGCTGAAATTATATGCGAAGCGTGGGTAGAAGGAGCGGAAGATAAAGTTTACCTAAGTAATAGAGTTAAAGTGGTTGCTGAACGCACACTTACAGGTGATGAAATATATGACCCGTTAACAGACAATACTCTTAATGACAATTGTCCTGGTAAGTAACAATCAAATTTCATTTAAATCAATTCCAGTTAACATGCTAATTACACTAACATTACACTTTATTTTGTAAAAATGTCTTTTTTTTTTCTTTTTTTTTAAGGTTTGTGCTACTTTTCTGATAATGTAAACACAACTCTAGCATGTAAAAAGTTCAATGTAAATATAAATGTAACGGTATACTCCCTAAAGCTTTTAATTTTAACTTTGGTAACCTACTAAGTTATATCCTTTAAGAATAATTGATAGTAGGTAAACAAGGTCCATGTATGCAAGGTCCCAATGTATACACTTATAAGTTCACCTTATGCGTTTAATAAGAAATAAGAAAACCTTAACATTTATTTAAATTTCAGATGTTTATGTTAATGCTGCTGTGTTACACGGAGAAACCAGTGGTGGTTCAACACGAAAGAGAAGATCGCTATCATCTGATAGTTGTCCTGCTCAACCTTCAGCCAAAGAATGCTATTATTTCAAACAGGTAATGATTGATTGATAGTTTTTTCAATTGTTGGTTGATTGATTTTCCCTTTCGTTATTAAATATGAACGTCTAGTTGTATTTGCTAAAAGTTCTTATTCTTTTGTTTCTCAGCCAATCTTCGAACTTGTTATCAATGATAACGTGGATGATGCTGTCCAATATGTCCGTCCTACCACGTGTAACAAACCATGCTCACGTCAAGCAGCTTGTGACAACATGCATGAGATGGTCAACTATTATTACCAAGTAAGAAATACTGTCATAGAATACTTTAACAAAAACTTTCATAGAATATTTTAACGAAATAGCAAGCAATACAGTAACTATTTAGATTTTAAATTTTGACGTGTTGTGATTATATATTTATTGCAGTTCTTGTTTATATTGTTTAGAATTATTACGAAGAAAGAGATGATTTTTACTGGTCGATGGCAGAGGTATTCTTTTATTGGTTAAATAATTGAAATTCTATCTATCTATCTATCTATCTATCTATCTATCTATAATTCTTCTATGTATATAGACCTTTCAACAAGTTTAGTACTTTATTAAATTTCACTAATGCGCCAATACAGTTTAAGAGTTTTAATACAAAAATACGTCACATTATTTAATATCAATAGAAATTATAATAAAAGTTTTGTTAATAACACGTCTTATTAAAAATCTTAAACTGAATATACAGTATATTAAACCTTCTAAAGAACAAGATTGCATTCTAAAATATGTGCTACTATTTCGTTTCCATATAAAATAATTGATAATAATATTTTTTTGATATTTTACTTGTGTATTTCTGGTTTCTGTTATATTCTAATTTATTATTTCTCTTCTCATCCCATATGTTTACACTTCAGAATATAATGTAATCATAAAGAAAAAAATTAATTTTGGAACTTCAAGGTGACACAAGTTGTTTTT
This sequence comes from Sarsia tubulosa, assembly GCA_036873855.1. NCBI lineage: Eukaryota > Metazoa > Cnidaria > Hydrozoa > Anthoathecata > Corynidae > Sarsia > Sarsia tubulosa. The sequence continues at coordinate 16,688 of JAYJMI010719052.1, forward strand.
TAATTGTTTTGGGTATTTAGTTCTTCAATATTAGACTTTTAAAGTATATTATTCATAGGTTGAGACAATGGTGTGTTCATATTCATCTCTACTCTACCCAGTCAGCACCTTCAACAATGCTAGCAGAACAATATTTATAAATAGTTTAGAAGGAATTCAAAAATCATTGTGCTATGCTTCAGGCTTGAACAGTAGTCACAATATAGCCTCAGCTGACTATATAAACATAACATGTAACGTACTTAAGATCAATGGACCGCAGGCTAAATATGTTACACTCTGCGAACACGTGGAAGTAATGTTGAAAGAAAGTTTTGTACAATATGTATTCAATGGTTGGAATTGTGAAAATTCTCAGCCGTGTACCGATGCTACAATTTCCATAGCAACGGTAAGGCACGTGATATCGAAAGATTAGAATCTACTTTTAAAAATATATTGCAACTACGGATATAATATGGATATGTGTGGAAATAAAGTCTTCTTATTTGATAAAACAGCAGATAAAATAACTATTCTCAATTTGCTGGGCAGGGTAAAAGCATCTTTATCTCTGTATTTAGAAAAAACTACTCCGTGAGTTTATGTCCTTGACTTAAGTCCTATGATGGAATACAAAGTTCAAATACTGCAACCTTGTTTTCAAATTAGTATTACGATAATTCCTTTTTATATTATATTTTTTCAACTATTCCATCATAGGAACTAAATTAATAAAAAAACTATGGTCTAATAGGAATTATAATACATACTATAACCTATTTAGTGTAAGGATCTGCCGATTTTTAATTGTTTCAAAAGATTGTGTTATTCAGATTCTTAGTATTTTTTAAGTTTTCAATATTTTTAATTCAGGGAAAACAATTTAGTAATTCATTATAACAATTTAGTAATTCACTTTTTTTCACCGTTCTAGGGGGATAATTTGAGCATGTTTTTAACTAGAGGGGTGGTAATAACACTCTGCAACCTCCAGCTACAGTTAATTTCTTCTTAATTTAATTTCGGGGGCTGGCGATAGGTTTTGCTCTTGTTGTTAAAAAAATATACGCTAAAAAAGGTATATTTATAAAGAGTTTTAAAGTATTATATATTATATTGTTAATACTATCAAGGAGCTTCGAAAGCAGCTAGAAACAGAGCTGTTCTAAAAATTAGGTGTATTAAGCACTTTTGCTCCTATTAGATTTCCAAAGCAACTTTCCTATGCAATAATATTTGTTCTTTAGAAATGTATCGCTCCTTTGAACTTCGATGTGTTATTAGAAAAACCTTTAGAGATTTGAAAGCCTACCCCCTTTGAAATACTAGGTGTTCTACAAAAAGAATGTAAAGCTCCTATGAAAAGCACTCCTTTGAAATAAGTATATATACTTAAAAAAAACCATATTTTTTAGGCAATAAATAAACTTTGAAGCAATATCTGTTCTATCGTCAAACTACCATCGTCAAATTACAACTACCTATGAAAAAGATGTATTGTGTATCTTTATATTTCACTTCCTTTGATAAATCATCTGTTCTAGAACAGTTATTAAAGCTTTCACGAAATTCAAAATTTTATGCTTCCTATGAAAAAGGAACAGCTATTTCAAAGAAATGAGTTGCCTGCTTCCTGAGCTTTTGCATTATTTAATATACGTAACTTGTGAAATACCAATAATTAGATAACGCCGGGAAAATATTTTAGTGCTTCTTATTTTACCAAGTTTAGTTTGGTTGATATCATTTAAAGTCACGTGGTGATGGCTCGTCTTAACCTAATTCAGTCCCATTTTGTCACATAGTAACAAACGTTTCTGGTGAAAGGCTGTTTTGTTTATCATTAATTTTGTTAATTTATTGTCATAGTTCTTAAAACAACATTATATTATTTTTATCACAAAAAACCTAAACTTCCCCTCTAAAACTTAAAACAAATTATTTTATTTTATGCTTATCGTATTGGATTCCTTTCTATTTGCTTTAAATTGCTTATACCTTTTTACTTTTTATTATCAAATTAGATCAATCAGTATATCACTGACATCAACGACGTTGTAGAGCCGTTAAATAAGAATGGTGTAGCATCTGAAAATACTTTGCTAACACATATTTACAATGTGAAAATGTTTGCAGATAGAGAACCTTACATACAAATTCATATGGATAATTCGTATGAACTTATGTTTACTTTGTTGACATATACAAACAACCATATAATGGTAGGTTATCTTTTTATTATGATTTTGAATTTTTTTCGTTGTTTTAAAGATGAAGTATCAGCTATATTTTTCTTTCAAAAATGTTCTCTACCTCCTGAGACTTTTCGGATCCCATTATAACTTGTTTTATAGTAAAGGATCAAAACTATTTGTTTTTATGTTTTTATTCTGTTTAGTGCCACCGTTACGATGAATTGTCAAACGATTGGACAATGGAAGGCTGTCAATCAACTATATCAGCCAACAGGAGTAAAGTATCTTGCACATGTAATCCAAGTGGGTCAATCGCTGTTTTTGAAATGCCTTCCTATTTTGAACCTGAATCTTCTACAAACCCAACAACTGATCCAACAAGTTCAAACAGCCAAGCTACCTCCACTCATGTTACGAATACAACTACAGTTACCAACATAAAAGAATTTATAAGAGCTCTGATTGAGTTTAAGATTGATTATAACTATACGCAACTTATTTTACAATATCAAGCTAACGGAACAAATTTTACGGTAGCCGAAACACTCGCCAGAAATGCCATTTGCTCTCATGTTCAAAAAATACTCAACAAAAATATTACAGCTTGTTCAATACGAAATGGGAGCGTGGTAGTTACCGTAGAGATTTTAGACACATCAAGTAACATGAACTCGACGTTGAATGACGTTTCGCATATTATAACAAATGGCGATATACAGTTCAAAACACCAAATAATGAGACTCTTGTCCCAAATGTTGATTCTCTTACAGTTAATGGTAATACATATGTTCCTACACCAACAGAAAATCCCCCTACGGTGGAGGAAGATGATGATGACTATGTTGTTGTTGTGGTTGTCATAGTGGTCATAGTGGCGTTAGGAATAATTCTTGTTATAGCAGTTTATTGTTACGATTTAAAGAAATCTGAAAACAAGGTGAGTTTCGTTTTATATTTAGCATGGATTAATGGTTTATTGGTTTCGTGGTTTGGCTGTTACATGTTTTATTATCAATTGGTTTTATTGTTTTGACTGTCTCGTGGTTTTATGGTCTCATAGTTTAATCTTTTGAGCTTCAGTTTTCAACTAATCACAATACTTTATAGTAGCCGTTTTATAACGACTGACGATACGTCAAATAAGGAAAATATCCTATTGAAACATAACTTTTCAATCACCGATAACTTTCCAATCACCGATAACTTTCCAATCACCGATAACTTTTCAATCACCGATAACTTTTCAATCACCGATAACTTTTCAATCACCGATAACTTTCAATCACCGATAACTTTTCAATCACCGATAACTTTCAATCACCGATAACTTTTCAATCACCGATAACTTTTCAATCACCGATAACTTTTCAATCACCGATAACTTTT
>JAYJMI010719053.1:0-13450 GCA_036873855.1 Sarsia tubulosa
CTCCTTGGTTTTGTTAGTGTGAAGCCAAGATCTACATCGAAATCTAATGCTTTTCTCAGTATGTAGTCCAGGCATACAAGTATAGGGAGGAGTAAAATATGTTCTAAAATGAGGGTTCAGTTCTTGATGAGAGAAGGTTTTTGAGCTTAACTACATAATTAACTTACCCCTTTACTTCTGTATCTTGACCAATCTTTAAATAATCGTTCATCCAAGGTACACGTCCAGTGACATGACTACTGTTCCAGTTAGAACTTGTTATCATGTACACCTCTACAAATGTCGATGATAACTTTCCTTTACTAAATGTATCTCGGCTTTGACCTAAACAGTAGTTATTGTTAATAATATTGCAAACTTTTTCTACCTCTATTTAACAACTTTTTTCTTCGTTTTCTGCACCGAAAAAACAATTACCTAACATTTTAATTAGAGAAATAAATGACTAAGTACTAATTTATTTTGAACATAAACTAAAGATTATTTGATGACATTCCTGAGGACAATACTATTTCGAAGTATACTAGGTACTTCGAAATTAATCCCTGGTAAGATAGTAGTATAGAGTATCCGAAGGGAGACTTGTTGGTTTTTGGTGTTAACACAAAAGTATGATATCATTTATGCGACCTTAGCCAACCTACCTGTATAATACATTTGTAATGTAGCCGAATGTAAAATATCAGTCCTTTGAATTCGGCGTAAATCAAATTTCAGTAGAATTCTTTTTCTGCTATACTCAGTTTTACCGGTGTATAAATATTCCTGATGTAGTTGAGATATATGGTATAAGTTTTCAATGACTGTTTCATCTGTGCATGGAAATAATAACGCATAATCTGTATCGTCGAAATCTAGATTAAGTAACTTTAGAAATAACTTTCCACAATGTGAAATATGTTTCATATGTAATAAATACCAGCTAATTTAAGTTCCTGGAAATATAAATATACTCTAGACTGAAGTAATATTTACTTATATAATATATAACATATACATAAAAACGATACGTTCAAATGTACTACCTTTGTTACAATCTCTTAATGGGGGTTCTTCTGTTTTAGGGTAACCTGTGTATTTGGTCTTGTGATGATATTTTGCTAAAAGAACAAGTTTACTAAATCACTGTTGCTTTTAAGAAAACATGCTACACTCAGATATTTATAAATAATGATTTACTTTTTTCTTAAAATCATTAGAGGATTATTTACTTTAGACAAAAACAATCGAGGAAATTTTATAAAATTCTTTACAAGAATATCTCATACCTTCCGTGTCTTTAACGCATAACATACGTGCTTTATAATCACTGCAACTATTGTCAGATAGTTGTGTGTTCCTGCAGTATACACCTATGGGTATAACACATTGTGTGTTCTCATTCATATCACCGTAAGGTTTGTTCGTCAAGCTCTGACACTCAATGTCAATCACAGTTTCATTCTCACTACACAAACTTGCATGCAAACTCCAACTACCTGTAGGTGCACGCTCACTCGAATGCCATGCACTCCATTCAGCGGTTTCTAGAAACAAAACTTTATTGTTAATGCAAATGAACAGTAATGCTACATTATGATTTAAAGAGACAAAGTCTTATATTTTTTATTTCCTTATAAGAAGCATCTACTACCTTATAAGAAGCATCTACTTACTACCTTAATAAGATGCGTAGATGATTCTTATAAGGAAGTAGACGCTTCTTATAAGGTATTAGACCTTATAAGAAGCGTCTACTTCCTTATAAATATCATCTACTACCTTATCAGAAGTGCCTTCTACCTTATAAGAAGCGTCTACTACCTTATAAGAAACGTCTACTACCTTATAAGAAACGTCTGCAACCTTATAAGAAGCGTCTATTAGTAAATTACTAAACTTCTTTCTTGAAACAATTTGTTTCCTTTTAAACTGGTGTGAAATTACAAGGAAAGTTCTGCAACATGGTGAGTATAAATCTATTTGCACTTACCCTCACCTTCATACTCCCTCCATGCACTCAAATCAAGTTGCGGTATTGTATTGCACAGTACACGCTTTTCTTTGCTTTTATCAAATGCTTTAAAAGCATCTTTCTGATTGGATACTATTCCTAATTTAAAATTAAATTAAAATTAGGTTAGAACTAATCTTTTGAAGAACAAATTTAATTGGATACCTCTTAGCACACATAATAATTCGATAAGAAAGTTGTAAAATAGACATAATATATTATATATAGGCTTTTTTCTTGTAATTATAATTTTTGTTTGGTAGTCTTGTATCTTCAAATTGTATTGGAAGGCGATAAATGTTCATACAATAATATATGAAATGAGATGAAATAAAAAAGATATAAAAATTTAAACGTCTAAACCTTTCAAAGTATTACACATAACGCCAGCTAATGTCACTTTTTTAATTTCTTTTAACTGTCTTGGACTAAATACATAGTCGTTTTCGTAGAAATATCTATCACCATCGCGCAACCGTGAAAATTGATCTTTAATTATACAATGGAATAATGGACCAACAATAGAATCTTCAATATGATCTTCTGCGAAACCAGCAACCAAAACATCTGCATATTCCAAATAATCTTTATATAACTGTTTTAATAGTTTTCTTGATTCGTTACTTTTGATTTCATCTTTTAAATCATCAAATGAATAAACTTTTCTCAAGTTACAAAACTCCCTCCATCTTGCGTAGCCTGGTAATCCATGGTCGCGACCTCGTTGGATGTTTAAAGCTGAAAGAAAATAGAAAAACAATTAAAATAAAACTTGACTTCTTTTGATTGAAATTGATCAAAACTAAATTATCGTAATTTTAGGAACAATTTAAAAACTCTCATATTTCTCTAATAAAATAGAAATCGTCGCTACCTGAAAGATCAAACCCACGCCTTGAATTTGGTCGTTGAAATAACTTGCGATTCAACCCTTCTGCAAAACTTCTATCGACTGTTGAAGAAATGTTTCCAATCATTCCAAAGAGGAAAGGTTCGATCCCTTCTTGTAATAGGAGAGTGTTATTAAAGAATGCACGAACTAAAGGCAAGTCGCTTGAAACCTTATCAAAGTTATTATCAAGTCTTGAGAAAAACGGCTGTACTAAACTATGACCGAATCTAAAAGCAGCAGTGGCAAAAACATTAGATATCGATGGGTCAACATAAGGATTATAGCCTTTATATTCTGGTAAGAAGTTGGTTCTTCCTAAGATTTTTGGTAAATATTCTGTGTAGGTTATATGCTGTAACATAGCTGAAATAATCTTTCTTGTTTCCAAATATATTCGTTCTCCATCCCAGTTTGGGTTTATTTTCTTTAGTATGGTAGCTATACGGTTGTGCTCTCTCACCCATAACGTATGCATTGATGTTAGCGCAACCTGCTCATTGACACGCACATCCCCTGCTTTGAAGCATCCTCCGAAGTCTTTGCAAAAGTTTAAAGGTGCTTGTAATGAATCTTCAGCATAAGGTAGATAATCATTAACAGATGTTGCTAATCTGCCGCTACCTTAAAAGATATAGAATACATAAATATTCGGTACTGAAAACTCGCAAAGTATCATAAGCACTTTGTATGCGACGTAAATAGCCAGATGACATTCAGGAACACCCACAAATAAGCAGCAATAAATAAACAGTCAGGATACTGATACACTATTTCAATAATTCATTCCAAAATTAAAATTTACCGTCATTTATTCTTAGTTCTTTTGCGTCTTCTTTTGACGAACCATACACCGCAGAGGCATCTAGATATGACGTAATGGTGTTCATTTGCTCCCGAGCTTCAATATGGACAGCATTGGTTTGACACACTGCTGCTGAGCGAACAAACATGCTGCAACCATCTAAATTGTTTTCGTACATCATTGGAAAACATGGATATACATAGTCTTCCTTGTGGCCGTCACATCTAAAGACACATTTACTTCACATTTATACATTCTATTGAAAATAAATGACTACAAGATTCACTTGTCAATACTTTTTTATATTGGATTTTAGGTAAAATAAGTCCAGGTTAATTCTAAAATTCGAGTGGCATTTTTAAGTAGAAAATGTTATTAAAAATTTGTAGGATAGTGTAACCAAAAGAGCCTACGCCATTTTGATTCTTGGTCTCCGTATATCAACTTTTTTCTTAGAAAAGAGACCTGAACGTCATTTAAAAAAAATCATATATTGGTGTAAAGGTCATTAAATTTTAGATCGTAAGCAGAAACAACAACAAATTATTTATTTTTTACTCGTATATCTCATGTATCCCTTGCATCCGAGATTATATACCTTATATACCTTATATATCAATAATAGAATGTTTTTATCATCATTTATAACATATTGGAGTAAATTATATTTTCACTACCTTTTTACCTTGGAAAAACACACTGATGTGCACCTTCGCTTTCTGCCGTCATTGTCATATCGTGATCGATAAATTGTCCCCACTGCATTAACATGTGAGAATACAACGAGTTCGACTGATCTTTTGACTTCACCATTGTATTATGAACTTTGAAGAATGTTTTGCTGACATGATGAGCACTAGGTAGTATTGGAGCTTCAGGTAAATTTGGATAACCAATTGGATCTTTCAGTCCGTCTGCATCAAAATACATAGCAGCTAACAAAATAAAGCGATAGAACTACTGTTATACAAAGACGAACATTATAATTTGATAATATGCTGAAAAAACATTTATAAAGAATAAGATCGTCAAATTTTGTTAATTTGGCGACCTTGTGCGACACACAAGGAAATCGTTGGAATCAAGTTTTGGAACAAATATTTTATTACTTACGTAGTAATCGTTTTAGCGCAGCGGGAGCAGCACCCCACAAAGGATTATTCAAATTATTGCAAGTACCATCGAACGATCGATAGTTTGATCCAAACATATAGCTCGTACAATCTGGCTCAAACAGCCTCTCTTTGCATTTCGAAGCATCTATTACACGATCCAGTGTTTGTGAAGAAACGATGTTTCCAGTCGTTAAATGGATAATTACGGGATTTTTGCTATTCTTTTCTAAAAACAACAAAAAATGTTTTATTGGTGCTTTAAGCAGCAATTTATTTAATGCAATTTATTTAATGCTTCATGTAAAGTAACAAAAGAATTAAGATATTAGAGCATCATTTTGAATCAAATATTTGAAGCAAATTCCAGGGAGATAATGTCAATAAAAATGCAAGATTTTTTTATTTGTAAAGGCGAAGACGCATTTAATATTTTTTGATATATAAATTTTGAAATATACCATAGCCATAGTTTTCTTGTACTTTATCATGAACTCGTTGAAACACTTCGTCAAAGTATAACTTGGATTTTGAAACATCTTGTGCTTTCTTCGATGGTCGTCTCAATAAGCGATGCAGACCAGCACTATCAAGTAGTTTGTTCTTATTTTTTTTGTTCAAAGTAAAAACATCTCCATTAGCAAGGTATTTCTTTACGTCTTCTAATATTTTTGAGGTGACAAAACTTTCGCCAGGAAACGCAGGTAAATGTATAAATATGATGTTAGCTGTACCCGTTAGTTTAAGCCCTAACTCGTCAAATATTGACACAGCTATTTGAACTTGTCTTTTCCATATATTCCCTAATATTTCATCAATATGGTTATTCAAATATATTTTACCGTTGTGAGTCTTGATTTTGAATTCATTATTTTGCTCCATCAAAAAACTTAATGAAAAAGGTGAATGTTCCATATAATGTGGTTTCAAGTGAAATATAGGCTTCCTTAAATCGATATCATGCGGCAGAAGCACTTTAAAGTTTTTATCAAGTTCATTTTGAATATTAATATTAACGGTTAGAGTTACTGGAGCTGCATATTCGAGAGTAACTTTGATAGATAATGTTGACATATAAACATATTTTGGAGGTATCTAAATTTAGATAAAACAATTATATATAACATCCTAAATATCTTGATTCGTATATTTCCATCCTTCAATAAATAGTAAATATAAATCTCAAAATCTCAAAAAAACTTATAATTACGCGTCACTTTTTATGTTTTATGATGAAGTACAACGAGAGGCGAGAGGGGAATGCTTCTTCTTTGTATACATATAAGACTTAATTAAAATTAATAAATTTTCTAATGTGTTGAAGTTAATAGTGCTATTGCTGTATCACAGTTCGTTTAAGGAAACGTCAAAATTCAGCTAAAATCTTTATTCAATATGCTGTTTTAGTAAAGAAGACGGTGACGTCAGAACTTGATCTAAAGCAATGCAAGTAATAAAACTTCGTTAATTTTAACAAAAGAATTCCCTCAGAGAAAATAATAAAGCAATTATTGATTATTTCACGTTTTATACAGAACCCAAGGTAATACTTTTTAACGTTTCAAAAAAGTTTTAAAACTTCAACATATCCCATAGGATATATTTTAAATTAATTTTTTTATATGGATATTTACATTATCTAGGGAATATTTAATCAAGATAGTTAAATTTTCAAATACAAACAAATGAAATGCAAAATATCTTTATGGCTATTTAGTAAGAGTAATTACTTACATTGTTTTACATTAAGTTCTCTATAGGCTGTTTTCCACTCACCGCGAGCACAGTATTTTCCCGCGCGATCTATTAAATTCAAAAAGGTTTTAATGGGGTTTTTTTAATTGGAAATCAAAGTAACAAAAAAAGTTGTTACATTTAATTTTCCGCGCGGAAAAATACTGTGCTCGTGGTGAGTGGAAATCGGCCTTATGACGTCGCCGTCTTCTTTGCTAAAACAGTCTAATGACATTAAAGTGCGTCTTGCTTATATTTTTAACGACATGATTATACAGTGTGTTCCAATCAAAGGCTTTATGTTATATCAGACACTTACCTACAATGAATTTCATGAAATCATGCATGCGAATAAAATATAATATAAAATTGATATACCATTAAAATTGAAATCTCTCCCGTGAAAGTGTTTATTCCAAAGTATTCGCTCGTTGTCTGCTCGATAATTTGGTAATTTGGAATCTTTCTCACTGTAGTATCATTTAGATTGATTACCGTAGGAGTGAACGTCAAAAGTGTAAAACCTTCAATTAGATCATCTTGGCTCAGATCGACCTTGTACTCTGTCACGTTAAATAAAACCAATAAAGATTCTATAAAAACATAAAAGGAAAAAATACTGTTAAAGCGTTAATTTATTAATACATCATCAAAAGTGTAAAATGGAAAGCAAAGTCACGCTACTAACTTGATCACTTTCATTCATCTAAATCCATTACAATAAAAGTATGCACCCTGGTCAACTAGGCATGCACCCTGTAAAATCAAAGTATGCACCCTGACCAACTTGTATGCACCCTGGTCAACTAAGTATGCACCCTGGTCAACTAGGTGTGCACCCTGGTCAACTTGCATGCACCCTGGTCAACTAGTATGCACCCTGGTCAACTTGTATGCACCCTGGTCAACTAGTATGCACCCTGGTCAACTAGGTGTGCACCCTGGTCAACTAGGTGTGCACCCTGGTCAAACTTGTATGCACTCTGGTCAACTAGTATGCACCATGGTCAACTAAGTATGCACCCTGGTCAACTAAGTATGCACCCTGGCCAACTAGGTATGCACCCTGGTCAACTAAGTATGCACCCTGGCCAACTAGGTATGCACCCTGGTCAACTAAGTATGCACCCTTGTCAACTAGGTGTGTCATCCTAATATCGTATAAATGACAACATGTAATAAGTAATCTATATACCTGCACATGTCTTGAAGTCATTCTTTAAAACATACCCATCATAACATGAACATTCATAGCCACCATCTTTGTTTGTGCAGAAATGTTGACAAGGAGATCGCTTGCTTTGACATTCGTCACGATCTACAATAAGATGCTATATTCTTTACATACTCAAATGGGTTTTTCTATTTTTACGATAATTTATTTTGACATTGTTCTATATACTAAATTCATACAAAGAATTAATCTTGTTCCTTAAAGTGAATATACGGACATAAAAGGTAAGCAGAAAATGAGCAAATGCAATCAGCGCCATGTCATCACATATAGACAATAGACAATAGAATAATTATAATAATAATTATCCAAACATTCGAAAAGTATTAACCAATCGAATGAACGTTCGAATGATAAACAATAATTAAATTATGCACAGAAAACAATTAAAGTTGAATCAAGTCTTTAAAAGATAATGCAAAACAAGTATTTAATATTCTCTTGGAAGTTTATAAAATATTTTTATGATTATTATATTCCTAGGGGAGTTGCATTTTGATGATTCTCTGCTGACATTACTTATTTGCTGCGCTATATATATATCAGTAGATTCACTTTAAGCATAATATAAGGAACTTACTTTGCATGTATTGCTTACAGCAGTTAGATACCAGTAGTGATAAACCTCGATCCCGGAACTTTCCTCTTTTAACTTATTCAAAAGTTATGTTAAAGAATATGCTCTAGGGCCCTAGGACGAGAATGAGTTGTGATAAATTTTGAATTACAAGAAGATGATAAAGTACTGTATTACAAACCTATGATTTTGTAAGAAAGTCTGAATCCCTTTTCATCTCTATATTTCTGTCTATCGGCATTGAATCTGATCCATAAGCGATTACCTTGTGTTAAAATATCTTTAGTAGGCATGTTGTTTCCACAGATCATATATTGATAACGACGTGATAGTTTACTGAGAAAAAAAATGTGTAAGTTTAATACTTTGGATTTCGACTTACTAAATTTGATCCCTTTTTAAAAGATCATTTTTAATCTAAAAGAAATGATAGGCACAGAGAAGCACATGATTTTGTGAGTTGCAGACATTTTTATTTACACTACTAGAAAAAACATGAAACATATTGATATGTTTTATGTTTACAAATTAGTTTTAATAATCTATTGTTTATTTATTTTATTAATGCTGAGCTTTTAATCAGGCAGGGGATGTCTAATACTAAAGCAAACATTTAAACAACAAAGATTTAGCAAATATAATAATGAGAAAATAATACATGGTTTATCACAATGTACTAAAATTTTATGTCAGGGGACCGTTAAGGATAATAGATCCCTAGATAAGTAAAGTTGGTAATGCAAGGATCGCTGATAAAAAAAATGAATATACCTTAGATCTTGGAAATGTAATCTTTTGGTACTTAAAATTATATGGTCCTTTTTCAAACAATATTTACCATTTCGTTCTCCTGCAATAAAACATAGTTAGTTCAATCAGATAATATTTTGTTCTTTGCGAGTACCTCACAATATACACAGTAGTGCTGAAGAAACCATGAAGAGCGTTGTATCAACTGGAGAAATATGTATATATAAATAACATCATGTATTAGAATGTAATATTAGTAGGTAAGTTTACTACATCAGAAAATTTAATCCTTCTTTTACAGGTACTATTGCACGTAATTATCAGAAAAAATGTCCTGTCAATAATTTTTGCAATAGAAAGTAAAAGTAACAAGGAAACAATTTGCTAAATACCTCATTCTGAAGTATAGAAATAATCTCAGGGCAGCACTTTGAAAACCAGACTTCATACCCAATATGAGTAGGCAACACATAGTAAAGAAATGTTTTTTGTCAAAAAAAAACATTTTCATTGGAACTACACATAGAAATGGCTGAATGTTTTTCCAGGAGCTTATGTTTGATAGATCTTTCAATTTATCCAAGAAAAAAGGGTGTAAAAAGACCCTTAACGTTTAGATTACGTTGCTTAAGTACTTCAATCTTATGTTTAATTTTTTTTTATAACATGCAAGGCCATAGATTCATCATTTAAACTTTCATCAAGAATACAGCCTAAATAGGATACCTTTGAGTGTTGCATAATCTTAATATTTCCGTAAGTAGTATCTAATGGGTCAAATTCTTTAGATTTTCCTTTAGGTGCAGATAGTGAAGATAGCGAAGATAGTGAAGGTAGTGAAGTTAGTGAAGTTAGTGAATATAGTGATGATAGTGAAGATAGTGAAGATAGTGAAGACAGTGAAGATAGTGAAGATAGTGAAGATAGTGAAGATAGTGAAGATAGCGAAGATAGTGAAGATAGTGAAGGTAGTGAAGATAGTGAAGATAGTGAAGATACTGAATATAGTGAAGATAGTGAAGAAAGTGAATATAGTGAAGATAGTGAAAAAAGTGAAGATAGTGAAGATAGTGAAGATAGTGAAGATAGTGAAGATAGTGAAGATAGTGAGGATAGTGACGATAGTGAAGATAGTGAAGATAGTTAATATAGTGAAGATAGTGAAGATAGTGAAGATAGTGAAGATAGTGAAGATACTGAAGATACTGAAGATAATAAAGATAGTGAAGATAGTGAGTATAGTGAAGATAGTAAAGATAGTGAAGATAGTAGAAATAGTGAAGATAGTGAAGATAGTGAAGATAGTGAAGATAGTGAAGATAGTGAAGATAGTGAAGATAGTGAAGATAGTGAAGATACTGAAGATACTGAAGATACTGAAGTTAGTTAATATAGTGAAGATACTGAAGATAGTGAAGTTAGTGGATATATTGAAGATAGTGAAGATACCGAAGAATTTTGAGATTACGTGCATAAGTACCTTTAATAATCAAATTGATATACGGTTTATCCAAATGGTATTATGTTTGACAGCAATTATTGTAACTATCTTGTCGTTAAATATTTTTTAGATTTAAGTAGGTTTCCACTCTTATTGTACACATAAGAAATATAATTAACACTGCATTAGTTCTCTTAAATTTTCATTTTTATTTTATTAACTTGTGTTCTTGACATAAATAACATCGCGTTTTTACGAACCAAATGCATGTTACCTAATTGAAATGTATGAAACTTTATTTGTATACGATATCCAATAGGAGCATGAATATGATATATACAAAGCTGGTTTCTCTTGTACGAGTAAGGGTAGCCATAATTCTGAATGACGCCAGTTGGCAATGTTACATTGATCACACTCTTTTGTGGACACTTCCCTAAAAATGAATGTTCAATGAATAGATAGTTAAGGTCTGAAAGAGTTCTTAACGTAGCAAAGAAAAAAGTGAAGGGGTACCAAGAATATGAAATATAGACAAGCCAGTCAAACATATATATCTTAAATAATACGACGGGAAGAAATAAAACACCTCTGACACCTAAAAGTGTGTCATGATGAATGATATATACCTTTCTTTCCATTAATGTATATACTTGCAAATGAAAACCTAAAAAAAGATGAATTTTGTTTGACTTACAGACTTACTATATTCTACTCATATCAACAAAATAAAAACCATATCATTATACCATATTAGCGTTATCATATAAGCATATATCGCATTCATTTTTTCTGAAATTTAAGTTTGAAAATTCATAATGGCGGATGCTTACAGTAAATAGGTGTATTTATAACAAAATTTTAACCTACAATACTCCAATCTCAACCCTTTTCCACTTGGGAGGCTGAAAGTACCTGCGCTTTTTTAATGAATTATTGTGAAATAACGGGAAAAACAATTAATTTTAGTTTATTAAGAATAAAAAATATTTATTTTTATATTTTTATATTTTTCAACTATTGAAAGATATGGCTACTTGAAGTTTGCACAGGTCATCATTTTATTTTACTATGAAAGCTATAAATCTAAAAACCGAAAATTATGATATGTGTCATTGTCGCTGTTGTTTTCTTCCTGATTAAGTTACATGTAGTTCCTGTCCAAATCATATTATGTCATCTGGTTTACATAGTAATGAAATAAAGTTATGAATTTGTCAGATATGATTACTTTTTCGTTTGTTTTTAATTTGTTACTACGGTATTTGTTATCTAGCAGTAATTTAGTACTTCTATTTGAGTCTATGAAAAGTCTTTCTACCAGACAGCCGGAAGAGATTATCATATTTTATTATACTAGTTTTATGATTTTGAGAATCCTATGATTTTATGTGTCCCTATGATATTATGAATCCCTATGATATTATGAATCCCTATGATTTTAAGAATCCTATGATTTTATGTGTCCCTATGATTTTATGTCAGGATGGTTGAAACTTAGACTTAGTGTTAGCATTATACGCTCATAAACGCGCTATCAGGCAAATCGGCAAATATTCCTATCCCCCAAGATATTAAATCTCTCTTCTCTTTCCAATGAATGGTATAAAAGCGAAAGACTATTTCATAGTCCATTGAAACTTTTGAATAGCAAAGCGAACTCTTAACTTAACCAGGGCCACATCAAGCTCCGTGTTTACAAAACCTTTATTCTCCAATACTACAAAGTCTTTTTGCCACTTTTATTTGAAAATATTAAACATGTGTCCAATCAGCATCGATCCACTTGCTCCGCGATTAGTTCAGGGTGGTATAACACTCGTGGTTTAGCAATAAAGCTTACTAGATTGAAGTACAGTGTGTTCCACTACTCTTAGCTGCTACCAAATAAACATATAACAACTTACAATACTGCTACTCCATAGTAAATATATACAACTCGATACATTTTGTTAACTTTTCTATATAAATGAAAGATATAAACACATCTGTGTGTGAGAACTATATTTAAATATGACAAAGCGTTTCTTTTGAATGTTATTAAATATCGAGTGAAAGTTTGTTTAAGGATATTTTGACAAAGAAAAGAAAACATATACTTTAATCTGCATCATCAGTTTTTTCTCATCTTATTAGATAAGAATGTAAACAGATAAAATGTTCTCAACAATTTATTTATGGTTACTTTTTTGAGTGTGTTTTTATCTTGCCCGATTAAGTTGTTTACTTTACATATCATTTTCAACTTTAGTAATATTTTGATTAAAAAATAAACAAGTTAATGTCATTGAATATACCTCACAGGCTATTTGACATTGAATATACCTCACAGGCTATTTGAAAAAGTCACAGAAAAGTTTAGATGGTTAAAACAATTTACACTCTGAGGTTGACTTATACTAAAAGTAGTTTAAAAACGAATATTATTATTTACAAAGAAGGAGGAAACCTTTAAACTGACTTAAACCGTTGCTCTTTGCTGGTTAGTTAAACTGCGTACCTAGCACCATAGTGTCACTTTTGGGGGCACTTTTGTATAAGAAAAAAATGTTTGTGTGGGGTAGCCAAAAACTTATATATGGAGGGGAGTCCATATCGGGGTGGGGGAGGGGGAGGTTATAATGTACTTAATTACCCTTATTTACAATAATGGAACCTTGTTGGTTAGAAAGAGAGCTAGCTTTCCAATGACATCTTTGTGACAATTTACTGAAATTAGGATTTGTTTAACTTTTTGTTCGTTAAATTTATAATCGTCGATTATCTGCATAAATTACATTCACGTGTGTTAATAAAAGGAGGAAACAATAAAATACTAGCCTATGATATAGACCTCTGCGAAAAACGTGTTTTTCTAGGGTCTATGAACATTCGCACAATATTTATTTCTAAGCCGTTTCAGAATTTACGATATA
>JAYJMI010719164.1:0-13450 GCA_036873855.1 Sarsia tubulosa
TTTTTAATCTCAAGTAAGTTTGAAAAATAGATGCTGCATGTTTAGGGGGTATGAAACACTATCGTGCAAAGCTCTCTATCTATTTATTTATCTTTTTACCTGACTATTATCTTTTTACCTGGCTATCTATCAATATTACCTGGCTGTCCATCTATCAATACTACCTGGCTGTCCATCTATCAATAATAGTCACTGTTTAAAACTAGAATAAAAACCAGAATAAATATCTAACTAAGGCCTTGTACGCAAATACGATTACGTCCTTCTTTCTTCGCTTTATACAACGCTTGGTCAGCCGCTTTTAATGGGCTAGTTTTAGTACGCGTCGCTGCAATACCTCCACTAATGGTGACTGAAACTGCATCCCCTGCCCCACCATTACCTCGTTGAGAACGGCCCTTTTTATCGTTTTTAGTACGGCCCTTACTGCGAATCCGCATACTCGCTTTTTCCACATCTTCTCGTATTTTCTCTAAAGACTGCGCGGCAATTTCAATATCGGTCGTCGGAAATAGTACACAAAACTCTTCTCCGCCGTAGCGGTAAGCCGTTCCCCCTTTCACATGGCGAATCGTTTGAGCAACCATACGCAATACTTGATCCCCAACATCGTGGCCGTAAGTATCATTAAACTTCTTAAAGAAGTCGATATCTAGCATCGCCGCAGTGTAGTTTTTACCGAGTTTCACCATGCGCTCATTCATTGCGCGCCTTCCCGGCAACCCCGTTAACTCATCAATATACGCCATACTTAGAGAGCGCTTAAATAACGCTACAACTAATACCAGCTGATTCACGCTGACCAATAAACTTAAATTAATCTCATTTGCCGGCGGGAAATAAAGCAACCAAGCAGAGAAAATAAGAGTGATCAGTAAATAGGCATCAATCAATAGCCCTTGCACAAACAACTTGACCAACAAATACAAAGCGCAGGCAGAAAACACGGCTAACGCGGGAATAGAGATCGTGTATTGATCAATGGTTAATTTTGGCCAACTAATCATCTCTTGGAAGAGCGCCCCTTGAAAAACAAAGGCGAGGACAAACAGCCCCGGTTGAGAAAAGATTAAGGCGATACGTAACAGGCCGACAATACTGTAAGTCCCCCGCTCTTTATAAAAAGCGATCAACAACATATTGGCAGACATCACAACTAGCGCTAGCTGGGTAAAGTCATTGTTATTAAAGTCGAGCTTTAAGAAGGTCCACACCGCAAGACTGATCAGCCCCGCAAATAAAATTCGGCTAAAATTAAACAGCCCGACAATCAGAAAAAGTAGTGCGCTAATACCTAAAGGTAACCAAGGAATTAAAAATGACCATTGTTGTGGTATTTGCGTTGAGAAAGGCAAGGCATAAACCGCAGCCGTTATTATCAAAACCGGTAACAGTAATAGGTTGATGGGTCTTACAAAATCAAACACAAAGTATCCCTTTTTATTAGGCTAAATCCGCTGCAAGAACAACGGTTTATTTATCATTCAGCAATGAGCAATAACGGTAAAAGGAGAGGTATCAAAGCCGACAGCTTCTTTCCTCATTCCTTTAACATAGGAAGCGTATTTTAAAGGAATCAGAGAAAGAGGCCAGCACTATTATCTATCTAATATCTTTTTTTATTTCGCTGCTGCCACATTTGATCCGCGAGACTTTGCGCATCTTGAACATCATCGGCCACATTTAATAATTGCAGGCACGCAGCAAGGGTTGTGCGCACGGCTCCCTCACCGTAAATATGCTCTATTTCACCGCGCCACAGCTGGCGCAATTGCTCAACCTGTAAAACGCTATCTTTAACTTGACGCTTTTCATAGAGCCGTGGCCACATCTGATCGGTTAATTCGCCGTTGTTCACCCAGCGGACTTCACATTCAGCATCGGGGCGTAATTCGGCTTCACCGCCATCACCACGAATAGTCAAACCATTTTCAACCCCTAACAGCGCGCTGGTCTTTTGATGCATCGGCGCATAAGCGGGATGAAAAACGCCATCGACACAATGCTTGGCCAACAGCGGATTTAACATCCGACACAATGTATGTACTGGCGAGCGCAAACCGAAAAACGATCTCAGATCAATAATCTCAGCCATTTTGGGCACCAATGCGCTAATAGGCATAAAAGCAAAATTTGACTCAGCCAACTCGCACTCAACATCTGACCATTGGTGACAGGGCGTAATCGCGAAACCGTCGAGCATTTCTTCTGTATACAAACGACCTGCTGTATGCCCTTTTGCCCCGTGCATAAATACTCGATGGCCATTTTCAGCGAGCACAAACGCCGCCAGAAGAAACCAAGGTAAGTGTCTTTTTTTACCCGCGTAAGAAGACCAATCTAAGTCAACCGATAAAGACGAAGGCGCCGGATTAAACGCTCTAACCGCTTCAACAAACCCCGCCAATTCATCGGGAGATTCCTCCTTGACTCGCAACAGCATTAAAAAGGCACCGAGTTGCTCAGGCCGCACCTGCTCATTTAGGATCATGGCCATCGCATCTCGCGCTTCATCTTGTGTCAAAGAGCGAGATCCTTTTTTCCCTTTACCGAGGATTCTCACATATTTTGCGAATTCATGTTCTTGCACAACATTACCCTTTCAATTTCTATCCTAATGTTTGATCCTGAAGCTCAATCGTAAAGCTTAACTCTAGATACAAAAAAAAAATAAAAAATATTTTTAATATAACTAAATGACTATTTCATTGTTTAGCTGCAATAATAAGCAGCCCTCGATATGAAAGCAATCAAATAGCGAGTAACACTTCCTTTAACGATTAAGACGAGCAATAATTATTATTTTATAGTGCCTTTCCCCAAATCATCCAGCGGGTCACTCACTGTATGAGCGGTCTGGCGCATAGAAATAAAGAAAAAACACTTTTATCTAAGCTCTCCCCTGTGCCCTTCACGCTAGCCAGAGTATAATTAGCGCAGACTGACAAATACATTCAACACTAAAAGATCAGTCATCACTCTAAACAAGACCGTTATTTCAGCACAGGCTACCTTCATGTCCCGCAACAAAATCCAGTTTGGCCGTCCCACTCGTCGCACCGCAAAACCCGCTGCCGCAATCCAAGTTACAATCGATAATTTAAGCTTGGAAAGTAGAGGGGTAACTAAACACGAAGGTAAAACGACATTTGTCGATGGTGCCTTGCCAGAAGAAGTCATTCAGATAAAAATCACCAAGCAGCATAAAAGCTTTGATGAAGCTAAACTTGTCGAAATCGATACTCCCTCCGTTCATCGCGTCGACGCACCCTGTCAGCATTACGGCGATTGTGGCGGCTGTCAATTACAACACTTAGCACCCGCGCAACAACTCGTCTACAAACAGCAGGCGGTACTCGACTTACTAAAGAAAATGGCTAAAATCAGCCCAGACCAAATCGTCGCCCCGCTGGACGGCCCTCATTTAAACTACCGACGCAGTGCCAGGATTGGGGTTAACCAACTCAGTCAAGATTTATCAATCATTGCAGGCTTTCGCCGAAAGAACAGCAGTAAACTACTACAGATACAGCAGTGTGAAGTACTACCAAAAAATTGTACCTCGTTATTTGATCAACTCAGGGATACGTTACAACAGATTGATAACGCCAAATCGATTACTCACATTGAATTTCTACAAGGTGAGCCGCAAGCGGCATTGACCTTTCGCTGCAAACAACCGTTAAGTGCAGAGTCTCGTCAGCACTTATTAGAGATGCTATCCACATTGAACATGATCGGGTATCTAAGGTTTGACGATCGCATCGAAAAAATGACCACTAGCGATAGCGCATTAAGCTATCGTGCCGCAGATATCACTGTTAACTTTGAGCCCGGCGATTTTGTACAAGTCAACGGCGAAGTCAATACACAAATGATCGAGCGCGCCATCGATTGGTTACAATTAAAACAACAGGATCGCGTACTGGATTTATTTGCAGGTCTCGGTAATTTTTCACTGCCTATCGCCCAACATGTCAGTGAAGTCATTGGGGTTGAAGGTAATGAAGAGATGGTACACCGAGCGTCCCAAAATGCCCTTAATAATCGCATTGACAATGCTACCTTCTATTGTGCTAATCTCAGTGAAAACGTAAAACAACAGCCGTGGTACAAACAAGGCTTTAGTAAAATCATACTCGACCCACCGCGTACCGGTGCCAGCGAATTAATTTCTCACCTTGCGAAATATAAGGCGGAACACATCCTTTATATTTCTTGCGACCCTTCCGCCCTTGCTCGCGATAGTCAGCGGTTACAATCATTAGGTTATAAAATGCAGAAGTTCTGTGTGATGAATATGTTCCCTCACACTTCGCATATAGAATCGATGGCTCTGTTCATTAAAGATACCTCCGTGGTGAAAAAGAAAAAGACGATCAAGCTATGATACCAACCGAGACACAAACGAAGATTCCGGTTTTATATCAAGACGATGATTTAATCATCGTCAATAAGCCTTTTGACGTATTATCAGTCCCCGGTAAAGGGCCCGAAAAAAGAGATTGCCTGTGGCACAGGATGCAAGAACAAGGCTTTCCCACAGCGAGAATTGTGCACCGCTTGGACTATGCAACCTCTGGCCTTATGGTGCTGGCACTGCACGCAGATAGTCATAAACAAATGAGCCGATTATTCCAAGAGCGCGCCATCAGTAAATCTTATCAAGCGCTAATCGCGGGCCAGCCCTCAACGGATTTAGGCACCATAGAACTACCATTACGTTGCGACTGGGACAATCGACCACTGCAAATTGTCGATTACGAATACGGTAAACACGCAATTACCCACTGGCAAATACTGGCCCGTGAAAAAGACTATGCCAGAGTCCTTCTGCGTCCAGAAACAGGACGTTCACATCAATTAAGGGTTCATATGCAATGGCTGGGGCACCCAATCGCTGGAGATAGATTTTATGCCACGGGTGATGCTTTAGCGCTATCCCATCGGCTGTGCCTACATGCTCAAACACTGGGCTTTAATCATCCTTACTCAGGTGAAAGAATCGAGATAACAGCCGATTGCCCATTTTAACTGACGGGATAACTTGAGGAACACTCAACTGGCAGTAGCGATTAAAGCAGTGAAAAAACAAGCTCGTTTTATCACCGATATACTTATTAACTGTGCTACTTATTAACTGTGCTAAATGTCACTAAAACACGGGTAGCGAACCGGAGCATAATGAATGATAGATCTTAGTATACTTCCTCTTTTTTTAAGTGCAGTGTTCTTTTTAGTGATTGCTCCAGGGCCTGACCTCGTTCTGATCTCATCTTACTCATCCACTAAAGGCATACAATCAGGTATTGCAATTTCACTAGGTATTTTTATTGCGGGCCTGATACAAACAGCCTTGGTTGCTTTTGGCTTAGGGCAATTAATGCAAACACTGCCTTGTGTGGCTTGGGCGGCTTGGGCGGTAAAAATCGTCGGCGCCTGCTATCTCGCTTATATTGGTACCACCTTGTTATATCAGTGGTACTGCGCAAAAGATGCGATTCAACCCAGCAAAAAACAATGCGAAGAAACACCTTTGCTTAGCCTAGTAGTAAAAGGCTGTCTAAATAATTTGTTAAGCCCTAAATTTGTTAAGCCCTAAGACACTACTTTTCTTCAGCCTGTTTTTACCTCAATTCACCACCCTGTCGTCTCCCTTAGTATTACAAATACTGATACTCGGTTTATTGCTGAGCGGCATTGCACTTTGTGCCAATCTTATATTCTCTTTCATATTCAGTTATTTAGCGAAGAGAATAAGCCCAAACCCCTCCTTGGGGAAACACATCGATGCTATGCTTGGGGTACTTTTTATAGGGCTAGCGGCTCGACTGATCGCAACAAAATCTTCGGTTTAATCTCTTACTAGACTGTACGTAATAGCAGCTAGACCAGCTAATTAGGTCAGCTCATTCAATCAGCGACCCCAACTGCTATTTTCAGCCTGTGGTTTAGCGGTTGCTCCCTTTACGCCTATGAGTGGGATCTATAAGTGTGATTTATTACTATGGTCTATTTGAGTATCAGTAAAACTGTATCGACAAAGCACTAGACGACTGGTCTATTTCTATATATAGTAGCGCCATGAAAAACACCAACCTCGAAAACGATACCTGTCAGCACATTAAAGATTGTGGCTACCAACTCATGATGAGCAAAGGCTTCTCAAGTGTCGGTCTGGCAGAAATTTTGAAAAATGCGGGCGTTCCTAAAGGATCGTTTTATCACTATTTCAAATCAAAAGAACACTTTGCTGAAGAAGTGATCAATAACTACTTTACTCATTATTTAGCCACACTTGATCGCAACTTTTCCGATATCACAACAACCGGCTATGACGCCTTGTTAGCCTATTGGCAGCTTTGGGTTGATACCCAAGGAACACACTGTGCGGGCAATAAATGTTTAGTGGTCAAGCTCAGTGCTGAAGTAGCCGATTTATCCGAGGCAATGCGCGTTGCTCTGCGCGATGGTTCAGCACAAGTAAAAGGACGCATTGCCCAATGTATTCAACGGGGAATTGATGACCAATCTATTAAAGTCGTCGACGCTAACATCAGTGCCGAATTGCTTTATAACCTTTGGTTAGGTGCTAGTTTAATGGCAAAACTCCACCGCAATAGCGACGCTTTAACCTTGGCAATGCAGCAAACACAATCATTATTAAAAGGCAAAAGCTTGTAACGCCTTTGATGAAATGATCACGAAAGAACATATTGGGCGCATTAATCCAAGCAAGCAGTTTGCGATCGCCCAATGTGGACACACTATTGATTAGACTCTTCGCTCTCCTGTTTAAGGGAGCGATGTCGATCGTAAACAAAGTAAAGCTTAAGATAATGAGAAGACGAATCTCATCATTTTTTTAGTCACACAATAGACGACCGGTCTATTATAAATTATTTAACCCATGAAAACATGGACAGGGAAATATAAGATGCAAAATTTTACGTTTCATAATCCCACTAAAATCTGCTTCGGTACTGATCAAATAAGTAATTTAGATCAACTTATTGATAAAAATGCCCGTGTCATGATTTTATTAGGGGGCGCTAGTGCCGAAAAAAACGGCACCCTGGCAGAAGTTACAACCGCTCTAGCCACTCGGTACCACGTCACCTTTAAAGGTATTGAACCCAACCCGAGCTACGAAACGTTAATGCAGGCAGTGGCTTTAGCCAAAGAACAACAGATTGACTTTCTACTCGCAGTAGGAGGAGGCTCAGTGATCGATGGGACTAAATTTGTCGCCGCTGCTATCAACTTCCCTGAAGATCCTTGGAGCATTTTGACAACAGGAGCGAAAAAATTAACTTCAGCTCTCCCTTTTGGCACCGTGTTAACCCTCCCCGCTACAGGTTCAGAGATGAATTGCGGCTCAGTTATCACCCGCAGAGAAACAAAAACAAAACTGCCATTTATGCATCCGCTGGTCTTTCCGAAGTTCTCAATCTTGGACCCGACTAAAACGTATACATTACCGCCGCGCCAAGTCGCCAATGGTTTAGTCGATGCTTTTGTGCACATTTTAGAACAGTACTTAACTTATCCGACAGGTGCCGCTGTGCAGGATCGTTTTGCTGAAGGCCTATTACAAACATTGATAGAACTTGGCCCAAAGACACTCACTGATACCGATGATTACAACAGCCGTGCCAATTTAATGTGGGTCGCCACCTTGGCATTGAATGGGCTCATCGGCGCCGGTGTACCTCAGGACTGGTCAACACACATGATCGGACATGAACTCACAGCCCTCTACGAGATAGACCACGCCCGTACCTTAGCGATCGTGCTCCCTGCATTATTGGACCATCAGCGCGATACCAAACAGCAAAAGTTATTGCAGTATGCAACACGTGTTTGGTCGATTAATGAAGGCTCTGAAGCCGAGCGTATTGATAGCGCTATCGCAAAGACCCGTGCCTTCTTTGAATCACTAGACGTTGAGACAACATTGACAGCATTTAAGCTAAACCGCGATGCCGTCGATGACATTGTCGCTCAATTAGAGAAACACGGTATGACAGCGCTGGGCGAACACGCTGACATAGACCTTAGCGCAAGCCGTCGCATTTTAAACAACTGTTTTTAAACGCTACCAGGCTATTGAAGTAAGCCTATTGAAGTAAGCCTATTGAAGTAAGCATATTCTGTGTAACAGCCTTGAATAAAACGGCAAGTCTTCACTTTCGAGGAGTGGGCACTTACAGCCACGGATAACCATTTTTCAGCTTTAATCACTTTTTATCCATTAATGACTTTTTAGAGACAAATATTATGTCACAAACACAAGTAACGACTAATCAACGCGTTGTTTTAGCCTCGCGTCCAACAGGTGCACCTACCGCAGACAACTTTCGCCTTGAGACAGCACCGATCCCGGCCCTTAGCAGTGGGCAATTCCTAATCGAAAACGAGTATTTATCACTCGATCCGTACATGCGCGGAAGAATGAACGATGCTGAATCTTACGCCCCACCTGTAGCCATCGATGAAGTCATGGTAGGTGGAACCGTTGGCAGAGTACGCCAAAGCCAACACGACCAATTTGCTGAGGGTGACTTGGTCGTCGCTTTTGCTGGCTGGCAAAAATTTTGTATCAGTGACGGTGAAAACGTGATCAAACTGGATCCGAATATGCCCTCCCCTTCCCATGCACTGGGCGTGTTAGGGATGCCCGGTTTTACCGCTTACATGGGGTTGCTCGATATAGGCCAGCCCAAAGCCGGTGAAACCGTCGTAGTGGCTGCGGCGACAGGAGCGGTCGGCAGTATGGTCGGACAAATAGCAAAGCTTAAGGGCTGTAAGGTCATCGGGATAGCGGGAGGCCGCGAGAAATGTAATTACGCTTTCAATGAATTAGGCTTTGATGCCTGTATCGACCACCGTGCCGACGATTTTGCAACGCAACTACAACAGTGCTGTGAACAAGGCATCGATGTCTATTTTGAAAATGTCGGCGGTCAGGTTTTTGAAGCGGTACTTCCCTTGTTAAATGTTAAAGCACGGGTGCCCGTGTGTGGACTCATCTCGCAATATAACGCAACTGAGCTCCCCAGTGGTCCAGATCGCACGACACTATTAATGGGGACCTTATTAGTAAAACGGATCAAGATGCAGGGTTTTATTATTTTTGATGACTATGCTGATCGCTATCCTGAGTTCTTACAAAATATGAGCCAGTGGCTCAGTGAAGGGAAAATCAAATACCGTGAGCACTTAATTCAAGGTTTAGATAATGCACCTGACGCATTCCGCGGCTTACTGCAAGGGGAGAACTTCGGCAAGCTCGTCGTGAAAATTTAATCATACTAAGGACCTAGTAGTGACAATACGTTTTTCTAGGCACCTATAAATAGAAACAAACAAGCAATCCCATCATAGCGGCTGTCGACTGACAGCCCAAAATAAAAGGTTGATCAATATGAATATTTTAATGGTACTCACATCTCATGATACCCTAGGCGACACTGGCCATAAAACAGGCTTTTGGCTAGAAGAGTTCGCAGCACCCTATTATCTTTTCAAAGACAAAGGCTACACAATCACTCTTGCCTCTCCAAAAGGTGGACAGCCGCCATTAGACCCTAAAAGCGACGAAGCCGACTTTCAAACAGCTTCGACAGAACGTTTTAAGCAAGATAATGAAAGTAAAACTGCACTGGCAAACACTCAAGTACTGAGCACCGTCGACGCAGCAGATTACGATGCCGTATTCTACCCAGGTGGCCACGGTCCACTGTGGGATCTTGCAGAAGACAGAGATTCAATGGCTCTCATTGAATCTCTGCTAAAGCAAAATAAACCGGTAGGCTTAGTTTGCCATGCCAGCGCAGCACTGTGCCAAGTAAAAGATAGTCAGGGAGAGTATCTAGTCAAAGGCAAACGCGTCACTGGCTTTAGTAACTCGGAAGAAGACGCCGTACAATTGACCAATATTGTTCCTTTTTTGGTTGAAGACATGCTCAAAGAGAATGGTGCCGATTATCAAAAAGGCGATGACTGGGCGAGTTTTGCCATTGCTGATGGCAACCTTATCACCGGACAAAACCCAGCCTCTTCTGAAGCTGCTGCTCAGTTAGTGATTGATCAGCTGGCGAGATAGCAAAACAATCGATTTCTTAGGCGTTCATTTTTGTGGAGACAAAGCTGAACGCTAATAGCTGAATACCGGCAAAAATTACGGTAAAAGCTTTTATTCCCTGCCATGAGTGATGGACATTTTACTGACTCAAGCCCTCACTAATTTAACGCCTTTACGGTTACTCATTCTAATGGGATTATAATCATTACACTGCTAGGCTATTGGGGGGAGATAAAGCCCCGAATAACAAGGCTCTGAGAGCGGCTAAGATTAATCTCGAACTTAATTTTGACTCAAGTTAACATTTAATAGCTATAACGTCCATAATTATAACGTCCATAACTATAACGTCCATAACTATAACGCCCATAAATATAGCGCTCACATCTAAGTGCAGCTACTGACACAGGCAAGATGTAAGCACTTAGCGCTAAGTGAATACACGAGGTATTAGCATACACAAGGAAAAACGACCGATAAAACGACAAATAACAAGACCGCTTGTATTAATCTATTTTACTCATGCCTACTTTAATCCATTCAGCGCAACTTATACTTCGTCTTTAATTACCAGAGATTGACTTCTGTTTTTGAATATCAATTCACCATCACTCACTTCTTAGCCCAATGCTCATCCGCTTCAGCAATAAAAGTATCCGGATCTTTTAACCACTTATCACGTACACTCAAACTATAATTTAAGTACAGTTTTCCATCTCTTATACTAAAAGCCTGAGGATCAGACGAAACAACTAAGCCATAAGACATAGCATAAGCACAGTAACCACCGTATTGAGGGGTATACTTTTCAGGGTATTGCGCAAACTGTTTTTTATTGGCTAAATTAGAAAAATACCAAGTAGTCTCTGCTGTTTTTAATTGGAACTCACCTTTGCCAGCAACCGCTTTACCTTCAACAAAATAAGCCACTGGGTCATAGCCTCTCAACGCCCCTTTGTCAGTTTCGAAGACACGCTGCCCAGAAAGGCTAGTACAGGCAGTGATAGCTAATAACATGCAACCAACAGCCAATAGACGAGAGACTTTATAACCGATATTCCACATACTTCACTCTCCAACAATCATTTTTAATCCTGTTAACTTCCGAACTTAACTCACTTTTATCTCAAGTATTATTCACCGTCATAGCCTTAAAAATAGCACAGTGACTGGTCCATTGAATAAACGCTATAAGCTTGGGCAAAAGGTACTTTTTTGGCTATCAGCCACTTTATAAAGCCTCCCTTATACCATTCCCAGCACCACTCACAAAACCACTCACATAAAAGCGGCTAACAAAAAAGCTCTTATAAAAAAGCTCTTATAAAAAGATACGTCAATAACAAGCAACTAGATGCAGTTTTAATCTGTATGAGGTGTAATCAAAGCTATTGAAGGTAAAGCGCTTAGAAGATAAAACTATACGCAAAGATGAAATGAAGCCTCGTAAACTGGATAACGGGGAAAGCAAAAAATAAATAGGACGAAGTAAAAAGACGCGAATCGACCGCGCTCGGAAAAACCTATCCGACTTGTCAGTTTTTATATCATTAAAGCGAGCGTCACTAAAAACTTAGGGTGTTAAAAAGGCTTTTTTAATAAAAAAGAAATTGCCGATAAAAAGTTTCCAATTAAACTAAACACTGAGAGCCACCCTAAAATACCCCTCACTTAAGCCCTTCATTGCAAGGGCTTACCATGAACCTTCTAAAGTGGCCGGTTTAATCTTTTTATTTCAAACGATCAGTCTAAAGCTTCCTATTTAAAATAAGTGCTTGAGAATGTTTTTAAATTCACTCACAACCACACTAGCACCCGCTTCGATCAAACGGTCAGCTTGATTTTCTGCACAGTGGGACCCTCCCGTGAAGCCAATACTTCTCATACCGGCTGCTGTAGCTGCCGTCACACCAGCAACGCTGTCTTCAATAACGACGCAATTTTCGGCAGAAACGCCCATTTGACGTGCCGCGTATAAAAAGATATCGGGATCAGGTTTACCTTTTTCGACCAGCGCTGTGGAGTAAATATAAGGATATAATCTTTCGTAGATCCCCGTTTCCACTAGACCTAAAGCAAGCTTGGCGGGGGCTGCTGAAGATGCAACACACTTCTTTATATTCAATTTATCCAAAGTTTCTGCAACGCCTTCAATCACTTTCAGCTCTGTTCTATATTTCGACAGCACGTCATCTTTGATCGCCGCTCGAAAATCTAACGGCAGTGTTATCCCCAGTTCTGCACTCAGTATTTCGTCAATGGCTTCACCTGGTACACCCGAAAAACGAAACGCCATCTCTTCCATTGTCATTGGATAGCCCAAACGACAATACGCTGCTGCATCAGCAGCACATGAAATTGCTTCACTATCGAGTAAAACGCCATCGCAATCAAAAATGATCAATTCACAATCCATTATTCTATTCCCTATTTATGTCACTTTTTTAACGGTTTATTTAAAAAGATAAAACAACCCAGTATCTGCTCTAAACATTTAAAAGCATTCAGATTTTAAAAAGTATTTAAGCATACATTAACGTTAAGCGG
Organism: Sarsia tubulosa; assembly: GCA_036873855.1. Lineage (NCBI taxonomy): Eukaryota > Metazoa > Cnidaria > Hydrozoa > Anthoathecata > Corynidae > Sarsia > Sarsia tubulosa. Next base: position 12,635 of record JAYJMI010719164.1, read on the forward strand.
TAAACACTAAACCGCTCATAATTAACGCTAAAATAAGTGTCATAAACTAGCTTGATAAAAGACTGCTATAAAAGGAAGATAACCTTCGACCAAAAGCGGTAAAAGCGATTAACTAGAGTTGTTTTCGCATCAATACCGCGTTTGCTGGACATAGCTCGCTGAACTGCTGGGTGCTCTGAATACTGGCAGACGCAAGCTCTCTAGGAATATCCAGAAACCCTCTTTGTGCGAAATACTGCGCGGCGGTTTCCGTTAATAAATAGAGCTGTTTAATGCCAATAGTGCGAGCGTGTTTTTGTAGCTCACCTAAAAGTGCTGAGCCACATCCACTGCCCTGATAACCTACCGATACCGCCAGAGAGCGTAACAACCCATCCGTGCCATAAGCTTCCAAGCCTACGACACCTTTGATATTACCATCTTCAGCATAAGCCAAAAAGTTATCGAGATTCATATCTGACAAATCTGCAGTGGGCAAATTGTTTTCTTTGAGTATTTTCTCTATCTGTACTCTGCTAGGATGTGGAACAATTTTTTTCATCAGCGATACCTCTCCTATCCATATATTCAGCATTTATTCGGCATTTACAAAAGCCTTATCCAGCCAACGGCTTTATCTCACAATCACATACCAACTATTTATAATTTACTTCCCAGCTATTTATGATTTACTTTCAAAGTATATATCAATTCCATCCCAACTAATGCGGTATTCAGATAAACATAAAGCCCCACCACACGGTGGATTTCAAGCTAGTTGTCGCCTAATGTTTTAATTTATGCCACCTTATTGACTATAATTTCAACCTTCTGCTT
>JAYJMI010719275.1:0-13447 GCA_036873855.1 Sarsia tubulosa
TGTTCACTTGCTGTATTCAAAAAGTTGATTTTAAAATATTAATATACCATATTTTTTATTTTTTATCTCTCTTCAAATGCCCTAGCCTATGCGCAAAAGTTTCTGCCACAAGGCTGCTTGTTTGCATTAATTCATTAATTCATTCTTTTATCAATCGGAACCTTTACTATGAAATACTTTGCTATAATTTAGATTTAAACTTTTGGTTTTGCTTGGTTTTGTTTTTTGTTTTATAATTTTTGCTCATAGAATAACTTCCAGCATCATTTTTTTGTAATTAACATTTTTAAAAGAAATCATTAAATTTACAAAAGAACCATTACATTATTGTCAATTCTCTTTAGTTTAAACATTCTTGATTGAGCTAATTCATACATACAATTCATCGAATGGAAGTTATTCTCTATACCAGTTTATTTGAAGGAAGTTAATTTTTTTGTTACTAACAACTAATTTTTTCATCGATTTAGTATGTCAATATGCGAGGTAGGTGACCCAATGTTGATTTTAACCGCATCTTATTTTCCCACTTAACAACTAACGCACATATATAAAGATCTTAATATAAAATGTTTATCAATCCTCGTCGTTTACTTTTACAGAAACTTTATGATATCTAGAATACTTCTTGTTTGTACGTAACTTCTCTTGTCTCCATCAAGTTTGTTGTTTTTAACGGAAGTGTAACACTTGTACTTCAATTCGAAAAGCATTCTTAGTTAGTTTTTAAGTGAAAAAATCACGAAAATAAGATGCCGTTAAAATCAACATTGGGTCACCTACCTCGCATATTGAATTGCTTGTTAACTGCCTTTTGTAGAGCATAATTATCTTATAATTACCTTATATGTCATATTTCGTTGCATATTGAGCAAAAAGCTATCTGTTTTCATTTTTAATTTACTCAATGCCGGAAAAGTGCCGGAAAAGTGCCGGAAATTCTAAGTTTGTTCTTCAAAAGCTCGACAAAACTCTTTAACTTGCATAATTAAGTTAGCGACATAGTCGATGAGTTATTGGTTTAGGCGTTTTTGTTATTTTTTCTTCTCGTACGCTCCGTACACGGAATTACATCCGGAACTACATTACATCCGGAACAATTTCCGGAACATCCGGAATATATCCGGAAACTTTTTCCGGAAAATTTTTTTTTTTATCTGTTTACTATTCTTCTATCTCGCTGACTTCTCTGCCGCAATTAATTATTAGATCCGGCAAGTTATTATTTTCACATTATCATCATTTAAGAATAAAAGAATAATCACTAATATTCGTTGTTTAGCTTAGTAAAACCATTGTTTGAATAGGTTCTCGATGACAAGACTATAGTGTCTTCTGCGGGTCTCCTGTATAAACTACAAGGCTAGTTATATATATATAAAATGAAGCAATTATATTACAAAATAGACTTCACACTTTATTAGAATAGCAAAACAGAAGCTTAACAAAACTAGAAGTTTTGTAAGATATCCAGTGTATCATTCTCTGTTCTGGATCAAGTAAAGTCTGATATTTAAAATAAGCCGTTTCTGGTCTTCAAATTACTATCTAAAAAAATTCAAGATGGCGTCTTATAGGCGGAAAATTTTTTGAAGAATATATCTCCAGCCAAAAAATGTTTATTCTTTCTAACAAATCCTCAAAGCGTGCATTTCTTTTTATTTTAACAAAAGTAGGTATAAATAACATTTTGCTGCATATTTGCTAACATTTATGTTGTAAATAGCGTATTATTTCCACATTTTATTAACCCTATAATAACTTTTTGAGAGGGCAATACCGTAAAATATTGACCGACGCTAAAAGTGTTTTTCCCGAGCCTGCGAGGGCAATACGTTAACGAGGTCAATATTTAAGGCAATGCCCGAGCAAAAACGTTATTATATGGCTTATTATCCCACTCACTTATTGTTTTCTTAGTCAAGGTACTATTAACAAAAATCAACTTAAGCATAAATATATAAAGGCAAAAAAGTAAACTTCAATAGCATGACTTCCTTTGCTAAAGATTTGTTGTTGTTTTTTGCAATAGAATATATTCCCTTCCCTAGGTATTTGTTCGTTTCCAAGATTATACTTTTTAGAAGTAGCGGTGTGTTTTCACTTTGCTTTTTTGTTTGTTTACAGTTTAACAGTTTAATCTACCTTGGTCAATTAACATCAAAAAACATTATTCCGATCTTTTTGACGGTTTTACAATAGATCCATTTTCAAAAACAAGTATAGTATATTGATACACTGATAGGGCAAATATTCCGTAATCGAAATCCCGTGTTTTGATTAGTTTAAAACTTTAATTATGCGTTCGAAAACCATTTGCGACGGGCATTATTCAGCGGTATTACCTTATCGATAGAACAAATTTCCCATAATCAAAATCCCGTTTTATAATTGGTTTAAAACGTTAATTATGCGTTCGAAAACCATTGACGAAGGAACTATTTAAAAAAATGGTAGATTAAACTGTTATGTAAACAAACAAAAAAGTAAACAAACGAAAAAGCAAAGTGAAAAAACACTGCTACTTCTAAAAATAACATTGACCTCCGTTAACGTATTACCTAAACAGGCTTGGGACAATACTTTTAACGTTGAACAATATTTTACGATATTGCCCTCTCAAAAAGTTATTATAGGGTTAGTAATTTCGATTTAAACTTTTCTTTTGTTTAGTTTTGTTTCTTTTTTTTAATTTTTGCTGATAAAATAACTTCCAGCGTCATATGTCATTTATGATAATAGTTCTAATTAATATATAGGTAACTCATACAGGCGTTTCCAAGTTAGGTTTCCCTTTAAGCGTTGCACTATTCTTCTAATGTAATCTATTCTCTCTACAAGACTATTTGAAGGGAGTTATCTTTATTAATATCATTAATTATTTTTATCATCGATTCCATATTTCAATCTGCCAAGTAGGATGATCCCATATTGATTCTAATATTGAACTTTACACAGCACCCTATAATTGTGATGTGATCATTTACACACTGAAGCACATATATAATATAGGTTTATTAAAATGACATTATAATAATTTTATCAACTTTAACGCTATCCTTTAATCGCACACGGATTCTCCTATCTCCTTCAAACTTGACTTTTATTTGTTTTTGCAAAGAGTTATCATAGCTTAGCTGGAAAGATTACGAACGTTTATTGTCATATTTCTTTTGTCATAGTTCTTTTGTATTCTTTTGTTTTAAGCTTTACAATAAAGTTACAGTCTCTGTAATCAAATTATGCATTAAAAATTTGTAAAATATTGAAACTTTTTTTATAATTATTTGTATTTTAAGCAAAATCTATTGTTTAAAATGTATCTCATTGTTAGAACATATATAATTTTATGCGGTTCCTGGAACTTTCCTGGAATCAATTTCGATCTACTTTTGTAAAGCTATATAAGATAAACTCTCTCTTTTAAAAAATAAATTTAAGATAAATATAGTTTTAAAGCAGGGTATCCTCACATGAACAAATTTAGAATATTTTTATTGAAATATGCAACTCTTATTTCCCTAATGGTAATGTTTTAACGATGCCAGATCGTTAATCTATTATGATATGATATGATATGTTTTAAGTTTTTTATACTTTGCTCTCTCCAGCTAAGAGATAAGAGATAACTCTTTGGTTTTTGACGAAATGTGTATTTCTATTAATTCTGATACCATGATTTTAATAACATATTTTCCAAAAGAATGTTCGAAGAAAGTGAGAAACTTGAATACATGTAAATCATGACATTTTCATTAGTTGCTTACACTCTGGTATTTAGGTAAATTGTAACACAAAGAGAATAAATTCAACGTTCAATTTCTAGATTTTATTTCTTTTAAGTTTAAATATCCATAATGGGAGATGTCTTACGGTAAACCGTTCTATTGCAAGTTTAAATGATAAGTTGTCATAAAAAAAAGTTTTTGATTTTTTCTCTAAAATAAAATAACAACTTTTTTAAGCATAAAACTTCTTTATTCAATATTATGATCAATATCATATGTGATGTCTTACAACTTTGATTTGCATGTCTTCTTTGCTTCTAAGCTTTCTCCTTTGTATTATTTGTCTGCAGAAGCTAAAAAAGCTAAATCGAGCTGATACGGTTTAAATATTACCACTTAGCTCAAATTACCTTTGTCTATACGAAAAAGAAATGTTTAATTGTCCCTTTTTTAACAAAATGATAATCGTCGATAAAATATTGCAATTTGATCGGATAAAATCGTCATCCAATTTTTTTTCTTCCATTCCCTAATATATAAGTCTTTCAACATAACATTTAGTAAACTAACGACAATGACTATTTGGATAATATTATAAAGTATATAAAAATTTCTCAGCCAGTCCCTCTGATGAACGTCATGAAAACACTACAGACTTAAAAATAAAATTAATGAAATAGCGTTTTGTTTTGAATGCAATAATGCATTTTACTCATGTTATACAAAATAAGGCTATTTCTAACTATTATTATCGTCGATGCAATATGCCAATTAAGCCAGTGTGCTGAAACCACACGTTAATTCCAAGTGTAAGCATAGAACATAAAACCTTGTGATAGTGATTTCAAAACCTGAGAATTTCTCACACTCCGATTCATTCATTAAAATTAGTAAGTTTTTATTCACTCTTTTTGCAGTGTTAAACTATCTTCTTTTTCTTATGGATTCGCTGTCATAAACATGTTTCTCATAAAAAGTTGACATTTCATGTTAAACTAGTAAGTTTTTTCCTTCACTAACTTCTGTTTGGTGTTTGGTTGATAACTGACAAACTATATTGTTTATGTATTTTTGTTAGCCAAACTTTCTGGTTTGTTTGTTTTGTTTGATAGTTTCTATAAACTTTTCCTTAAAAAGTATTATAAGTGTTTTGTAACATTCGTATTACTTTCTTACTATGCATATTATATTATAATAAAAAATGGAGCGTTTTTCTCCCTTTATAGACTGCATGTCGTGTTTATGTCGTCTTCTACGCAATATTCCTCTTCATTGGTCCATATTTAAAGATTTAAATTGATTTGTAGAAACTTGTCGGAAGAAGAATTTAGAACCACCTGAATATACTAAAAGCCCATGTGATTAGTTAGTGACGAGAAAAGATCTTCTACGTTATAACTTTTGATCTTCTGCCTCAGAATTTCCAGAATTACTTACTAGCATGATTACTGATCAATTGACCAACGATCGTTCAGTTTACTTCCGTATCGATGAAATTAGGAAGAGCCTGGAAATAATACTTACGTTATTCAATAAAGGACAAGATATGACTTTAGGCATGTGCAAAGTATATTAGAGACAACATGTAAAGCTATAATATCACTAAATAAGATTCTTTAACCCTATCTGTTCTGTGCTTTTTTTGTCATGAATATGACAAAAAAATGACAAAAAAGACCAGACCAGATAGAAACTAACACAAATCAAAAATGATGCTTTACTCCAATATTTCTCAAAATATCAAGGTGGCCGAATCAATGACAATTTGACAAGGAACAGGCTTCCTCTCTTCTCTGCATATTTCCTGTCTGAATTTATTTCTATTTTTTGTTTTATCCTTATTTGTCTCATCTTTGAAGAAACAGGAGTTTTAAAATGAGCCAAACAACACCTTTTGTCTCGCATCTTGTATGTATATGTCCTTAGTTATCGCTATCGTCGTTTTAATGTCGAAACGTTTTAATGTCGAGACATTTTAATTTCAAAACGTTTCAATGTCGAGACTTTTGGCATAAGCTATACATATACATAGTCGTTATGATCTAAACAAAATTTTAGTACAAAAGAAACTAGTGGACAAAATCTTTAAAAAATAAACTGCTCTGTATTACGTTCTTGAATAAACCCATAACTATATTGTTAAGTAACCATTTTTGATAACGTTTTTTTTATAATAACTTAAAGTCAGAGATCGAAGAAACAACAACAACAACAACAACAACAACAACAACAACAGAAGTGCCAACAACAACAACAACAGAAGTGCCAACAACAACGACAACAGAAGTGCCAACAACAACGACAACAGATGTACCAACAACAACAACAACAGAAGTGCCAACAACAACCACAACACAAGTAGGATATGGGATTTAGTATCTTGTTTTTTGACGGTAAGCTAAAAATGGACTCAATCACCAAATTCAATAAAACAGACCCAATCTCAAAAATTCTTCGGAGTAGACCTATTTTTATTTGCGTTAACAAAAGAATATGCTGATAGAAAATAAAACTGTACTTATTAGATATGCTGGTTACTTTATTATAGAAACCATACATTGTATGTAATCACACTTCCACCAAATGTTCAGAGAATATGTGTGTAGTCCCGCAACCTGACCCATCATGTCTGTGCTATATTCTTGCTGATATTTGTGACGGAGACCCAGGTAAATATTGTAAAACTTCAAATAAAAGTATATATCCTTAAATTTAGTTTTGGGGAATACAAATAGTTAGGAGTGTACTTTCAACTGAACTTGTAATAAATACAGACTGAAATGAATTTGTACTTTAACAATTCATTTTTTCAATATGATTTTTTTGTGTTGTGCCTTAAAATAACTAAACAAAAACTATGAAAAGGAAAAACGAAGCAATTGTTTTATCGATTTCAAAGATGATAATTCTATTGTTTCTCGGGCTGATTATATATACTATGATTTTACTTTCATTTCTATGCCGATGTCTATATACAATTTCTAATATTTAATAAAACGATTGTAACAAATTACAAACCTTACTTTCGACAATGTTTTTTTGCTTAAAAATTATCTAAAAGATTTTAAAAGTAAGCAGAATCATAAATTTGGCATTACAGTTTTGGAAAATACATACTCCCGATTTTATTTTAAATTCGTTGCAAAAGTTGCACACGCCCAATGGAATGTCTCGTCATATTTCATATTAAAACGAGGGTAGTCTAGCCTACGAGCATAGACCTCGCTTCGTAGGCTAGGCTAGACGAAATATAAAGTTCAAATAGAAAACCTTCCAGTAATGGGTCATGAAGAGAATGAACATGAACATGAATTTTTATGAAGGATTTAACCTTGCTGCTTTATATTCAACTAAAATAGTTCAAGAAATGTTAAATGGTTACAATGATGTGACTGTAGAAACCATAAAGCAAAACAATTTGAGTGGTTGCAAAGTTAAAAAAATTTCTGATTTTTTTATGAACTTTTAGCTATAATTTGTTTTTGAATTTTCATATATTTTTCAGTTTTTTCATAGTGAAAATGAGTTTCTATTCTTTATTTAGAAGCGAATAAAGAGTCAATTGTAATTTTTTTTTTTGCAAAAATGAATTTAGACTGTTTTTTGCCTTCTTTGGTATATTTTAAAAACAAGGGAAATTAAAGTCAGATTAAATAGCTAAAACTTTTGACTGGTTGCTTTAAATACTTTAGCTATATTACAGGATATCATGGTATGGAACCATAATAATTTATAGATAGCTAGGTTTTCTTATTTTGTGGCAAAACAATTATCACCAATCTGCTTTATTTTTCATTTAATTTTCGTTATATTATTATTAAAATTAATAAAAAGTGGCCATAACTTTGTATTTAGTATTTCAAGCAACTATTACTTTTGGTACATAAGTTCAAAGGATTGAACTATATGTAATGCTACAGTTTTTTGATAGCGATGACCTATTCCAGTACTTTTTTATAAAAGTTTTCCGCTAGTCAGCAAAAACAGAAGGTGTGTATTATTGCTAATAGAAAAAAGAGCAAATTAAGAAAAAAAACTAGCCAGACTGTGGTTTCTTGACATAAAATATTTTTTCAATTCGGTTAAATGCATGAAAAAGTTTTTCAGAAATGATTAAGTTAAAGCGGTCAATTTTACTTAAAAAACCCCGAAAACTTACATTCGAAACAATATAAATCATCAAAAATTGGAATGATGATATAACTTTTCATTTGATCACTGAAATAATTTCGTTTTTGATGCAGTGTTTCCTGTAACGGGATAAATGTTTCCTATCAATTTTGGCATCATGACTAGTTTCCAGTCCCTTTTAAAGAAATTTTGGAAAAATTGGCTGAGTGAGTAAAAAATGAACAAATTGATTTGACAAACTTTGATTCTTTACCTGTAGTTACGCCATGATACGAGCTCTAAAATTTTGACAAGAGTATTTCACTTTGTCCTTTTAGCCCTTTTTAGTCAATATTTGACTTTTACACTATTTCCTGTTTATTTATTTTTTTCAGTAACCTTGTAGTCAGTACCTTTGGTCATTGATTCAGTTCTTTGATATGGGAAAACTCTTGATATGGAATTGAGCAATAATGAGAAAAAATGCTCCTTTCTCAAAAACTGTATTGTACAAAAATTTGTTTAAACTTTTTGCCAACTTCTATCCCAGGATTTTTTTCCTGTTTTTACATTCTAATGTCAAAAGCCGATCTGTGAAAGAATACGCTCTGGTAAAGAGAATTTTTTTTTGCATGAAGTTACAGTATCCTAAAGTTTAAATTAATGATCCAGCTTCTTTATTTCCAAAAAAAATGCTTTTTATCGTTGCTTTAGACTCAAAGAGTTTCATTTTATTTTCAGTGAAAACTTAGCTACAGAACTTTTTTCAAGTCAAAAAATTTAAAAGTATCAACCATTTACATATTATGTTAGGGTGCATTTTTTCTCTAAATCTTTTTTTTATTTTGTCTGGAGTTACATAGCCGACACAGCTTTTCTCGTCATTTTTTTTAAAAAAATATTATCGGCGTATATTCTGTACGCCAAGCAAAAAAATATTAATGGCCTAATTTTCAGGGTTTTTTGGGATGCATTTTGTCAAACTGATTAGTACTAAAATTAAAATTTCTAGTAAAAGTCACAAGAATTTGGTCAAAAAAGTTGTATGTAACAATTATTTCTTTACAGACGAAAAATTGTATATACTTCTTCTATTTCCTTAGGTATAGAAACCAATTTGGCCCTAGATGCGAATATATCAAATTCTGGTCTTCATTCAAATTCGGTTTATTCATATATCATTGATGAGGATATGGAAAACGTGTTATGGTCAAAACAAAGAACATACAGATGGATTAAAGTCACACTGATTCAAAGATCATTGATCCATCAAGTAAGAATCATATGTGGAGAAATACGGTCTGGAGAAAATTGTATTATAAAAGTACATGATGGGGGAAACAGCACTGAGTTTCAGTTCAATTCTATTGATCCAAACAGTGACAATAAGACATATCCCAACTACGTCGTCAATTACAATGGTCATGGTGATATGGTGGAGTTATCTTTTAAAAATAGAGTTGGCCGACATATCCAAATCAAAGAGTTCATTATTTATGGAACATTCAATTAATAATTTTATTTCAATAAATTCGCTTTTCAATTTAACTATAGATATATACATGTATTACAATTTACTTATAAACCCTATCATAGCTGGGGTCTTTTAGAAGCACATAATTTTGGAGGGTTAGGCAACAAAAACATGCCTTCTTAACTTTTTTGATGATAGTCACATGATCATAATTTTACGTGGTAGTAAGTAGAAAAGAGCAAGTTACAAAATTCCAATAAAGTTCCAAAACTTATAACGAATCCAGCAACTCCATTAAAATTTCCAAAAACCCAAAACTTTTCAATGTAAACCAATAAAAAAATTGCTATCAAATGCAACAAAAAGTATTTTTATTTTGTTTGTATTTTCAACGCTAGGCGATAGAGAAATATGTTTTTTAACACTTTCGTATTTTTTGAAATAATTCCTTTAAACAAATAAATTATTCAATGGATTGCTGACTACTTTTGTTCAAAAACCTCCCAAAATCCTACTGTAGTTATATTTTATATTGAAGTTGATAACTTTTCAATCATATAATTTAAAAGAAATGTCTCCTTCTTATAAAATGTAACTTGGTTGGACAATAAAGGCGTAGCGTAAAGTCGGATTATAATATGCAACGTTGTAGCATTCGTTTAACCGGCTATAAAGTGTGTCCCACAAATAAGTAAACTCAAATTTTATCTTTGTATAACTTTTGTTTTAAGCAAAGTTTTCCTAAACAGATTTTACCATTAGATAGATATTTTTACTGGCTTCCAAATATATAAGATTTGTTTCTTTTGAGTTAATAAATTTGGAGATAAAAGGGATTATATCTCAAAATTACATCGTTAAAATTTTAAAGATCAGTTACCGATATTAGATTTACTTAAAAAGTTTTTGTTTTACTGCACGTTTCTATTTTAAGAATTAATTGCACAAAAACAATTGTTGTTTTTTTGCTTTTAAAAGTTTTTAGTATCTTTATTCTTTAATTTTATTACACGTGTAAATTTCTTTTGTAAATCTTTTGTTTACAGATTTAATTGATCTTTTAATTTTTTTGCCTGAAGTGATGTGTTTAATTTGAGTATATCTAATAAGATTCTAGTTTTCTATAGAAATCAAAACTATCATTGAAAACCTGGAGAAATGCTCTTTCTTGTTGTGAAGTCCGTTTTCAAAAGTATTAGATAGCTGAAAAAATACATAACAATATATTTTGGGTTTATGTTTTTTTGGGACACAATGATGAAGGTAGTTTATGTTTTTGTTTTTTTCTTTTACCCCAAATCTTTTTGGCTACAACTAACGATCATTAAACATAAGAATCCGGTAAACATTTCAGTCATGTTTAGTTCCAGAAAAAATACTTTTTTATGCGAAAAAAACGCAAGTATATAGTGATTCCAATATATATTGTGTGTGAAACCTGCTGATGTGGGCTCATTTCTAACTTTCAATTTAAAGATATTTAGCATTTTGTTTCCTTGTTATTTCTAATTTTTAGTGGCAAAACTACAAATAGAACAGTTTTATTGCAAATTAGATGCATAAGTACCTTTAAGTGGAATCGTATGATGTTTTACATAGCAGTTTAAAATTTTTGATTTTACTAACAATTGATACTAAAGGACATAGCAATGAAAATATGTAGCATGCTACAATCAGAGTTTGTAGCATGTAGCACAAAGAATAATGGTTAAAATCTCACTATATAGCATAAGACTTTGTAGTATGTACCATCCGACTTTAGCACTCAAAAAGTGTTTCTTGCTGTAGTTGCAAGACTAAACCTTAACTAAATACTGATTATCGATTAACTTTGATTAGGCTTTATAATGTTCTAAAATAAATCATAGTAGGAAAATTTGTTTTATAGTTGATATATATCTTATTTGAATTTTGTTTTACATATAATTTAATATCTAAGTTTATGTAAAGTATGTAGCAAGGTAACTAGCACTTAGCCAAAAAGAGAGTAATTCAGATAAATCAAAATAAAGTATGTAGATATGTTAAAGAATATATTTCGGTTTCTATTTGTTTCTATATATATACAATAAACTGTGAAATTATTCCCATGATTGTACTGATAATTCATCGTTGTTCAATCTGCTACTTTTTTGTGGCTATCTTTTAGCCTTGAAGTTCGATTAACTTTGATATGGCTTTATAGAGTTCTAAAATAAACAATTATAGAAGGAAATTTTGTTTTATAATTGATATTTATCATATTTTAAAATATCTAAGTTAATACAATTAAATACAATGATTACAGAAAACATGTTTTTTAATTTGTTGATGAAAGCAATGGGCAAACCTAGAATAACTATCAAATGGATTTTTTCTAAATTGTCCCAGTGGACATGAGACGCAATATAGACGGTCATTAAACGTTTAAAAGGAAACAGTAGGCTTTCTAAGGGGGCGTTTATATGAAGAAAAACTAACCCCGTTAAACGAGGCCCTCGGTTTACCGCGATGATTTACCAGAGCTGTTTATATGATAACTTTAACCTCGGTTAACCGAGACAGTTATTCCACGTGTTTTTTTAATGATTTTGTTATTAGCTATGAATGGTTAGAAACTGATTGGTTAGAAATATTATTTATAATTAACTATGAAACTGATTGGTTAAAGAAATATTAATCATCCCGTTTTACCGAGGTGTTTTGAAAAATACTGTTTATATGAGAAAAAACACCCCACCCAACTGAGATCTCGTCTTGAATGAAACAAGATCTCGTTTAACCGTAAAAGCAAACCTCATTAGTAATGGAAAAGCAATGTATGGCGAGATCTCGGCAAACCGAGGGCCTCGTTTTACCGAGACGTTTTTCTTCATATTAACAACAAAAAAGCACTAAAAGCACAACAATGTAACGTCTTGTGAAAACTGGGGTAGGCTTTGGGCCTTCTTTAAACATTATTTATTCTTATATTAATATTTTTATGTAGCTACATATGTTATAGAGGCAGATATTAGACCCAGTTAAGGTTGAAGAACTTCGTTATAAACTTAACTATTTTTAGTATTTGATTAACATTGTAGGACATTAGCTGTGTTCAAAAGTATTGTTCCTTTATCAAAATATTTTAAATAATCAAATTACATCTTTACTAGGTCTATTAAATATTTATACTTTTTTACAACTGTTACATAACACGAAAAATGTAAAGCAGTGAATAACTGCACCTATTGTATACCTTGAAGACTATATATGTTTGTTATTTACTTCTCCCAAAGAGCTTTAATAGAACAGGAGAAACATGATAATAACTCTTTATTTTAAATTTTATGGCTTCTTTTATAAGAGTTAATTGTTAAAATCGTCTGTAGTTAGATTTTACGACGAAACTGTTTATAAAACGAAAATTTAACTGAACTAAAATCTTAAATCCTCCGTTTCTCATTAAATATACTGTATATATTGTTCAAATTACAACAACATCACCTATCACCTTAAATATTGACGTTCTTATGAATAATTAGAGCAAGCGATAACTACAAATCCACAATTAGTATAGCCAATCCTGATATGAATTGAGCTTCTCTTATCGATGTCTTGCTAAATTTTGATTTTTATTACCAGGATTTTAGTACTACGGGGCATTTGATTATTTTGGGGAAATTTTTATTTGACTTCTTTTCCTATTGTTAACGTAAATTATGTTACTGTTAAACTTAAATTATATTTATTCAAGCAATTATTTCAATTACGTTTTTAACGATGTCTTTGATACTAAACTACACCTTCGGATAGCAATAGTATCATTACAACAGTCATAGATACAATAGAAGGTTTCTCTTCCTATGTCATCTCTCTGCTTCTCCTAATCACAGCGGGTTGACAGTTTATCATGCAGCAATTACATTCTTTAGTATACTTTTGATCAATTACGACTTTAATGATATAACTAATTTTAAATGATTCTGTAATTAATTTTTCAACTGAACGTGAATACACCTATTTACTGTAAGCATCCGCTATTATGGATTTTCAAACATAAATTTCAAAAAAAATAAATGCGATATTTGAAATCCTCATCAAAAAATATGTCTATTCACAAAATTTTATTAATTTTAGATAATCAGAGCAAAAACTACAGAGGTCTAATTTTCAC
>JAYJMI010719719.1:0-13442 GCA_036873855.1 Sarsia tubulosa
ATGAACAAATAAGTGAATGAAAACAAAAATAACAATAAAAATAAAAAAAAAATAATGGCAACGATCGGCCACCATACATATGATATATTTCATGTTAAAAACAACATGGAAGAGAGAAGAAAATAAAAAACTAATCTACAGAGTATAAAAATTTCTCATTTGATTCTTTTCAAAGTAAATTAGCTCCTTGTTTGAAGAAGAACATAAGTTTTAATGAATTTGAGCAATGTTTCATTGACGTTTTAAATATTCAAGCACCTAAAAGAACTAGTATTTACGTGGTAATGAAAAACACATGCAAACAAGGAGCTTTATAGTGCTATGAAACGTTGAAAAAGGAAACGTTCGCAACTAAAAAATATTGCTAACAAGTCAAAATATCATATTGATTATTCAAATTTCCAAAGCAACGTAATTTAGGTTCTAAACTTAATAAAGAAAGTAAGTTAAGTTTCTTCAACAAATTTGATATTTTCAATAACGAGCCTAAACCTTTTTTTTGGGATACCTTTAAGCCTTATTTTTCTAATAGACACTCTAAAGGTAATTCAAAAATCTTACTTATTGAAAACAAAGAAATTTTGCAAAAAAATGAGGAGATATCAAATATTAGGTTCTTTGGCAAAATTACGAAAAGTCTTAACCTTTTCGATTGGCCTGGTCATAACTCGACGACGTTAATAATCCATGGGATTGAGGTGGTTTTGGTACCAAAAAAGAGACAAAACATGTTATATACCATTGGAAAGGTAATTCGATGAGGATTTTGAAAATATATGTTAACAAGTCTGATTCGGTCATATTTTTGTTTAATTGGCTCTACCCTACAGGTGCCGTGCTGCAAAGGCAGTAACCGTAAAAAAAGATACAATCATTAATAAAGTGCCGTGTTATTGGCTCGGTCAATTGACGAGATAGACTTAAGACGTTAAAGTTAAGTTAATTGGTGTTCGACTTTGCTCTAAAAAGCTAATTTTCGTGCGAAATGCATGTTTTCGAAATAATTATTGAGACAGATCATCAGATTGAATGAGGCTCGAAAAGAAGACGAGGAAAAAGGTTTTTTCATATGTGGTTCCCAAGATACTTGCATTTTAAGGAGCGGAAATTGAAATTTATTCGCTATTTTCTGAAGTGCACTGTTCATAAGTTAAAAGGGAGTTTAAAGTACTAAAAAATGCTAATGTTTGCTACTTGACCGTGCACAAAAAAGTTTGTTTCAACATATCTCTGCGTAATAATTATTTCTTTTCATGTTTACCGCTAATTTCTATTGAATTTTAAAGAGCTTCCTAACCTTGTAGATCGAAAAACTCTGAATAGAGCAAGCGTTTGCATTTATTTATTCTTTTAAAAAAAATTCTTGACTAAACGCTGATGTAAGCAGAAAAGCGACAAAAACGACCATTTTCGGTCCTTGAAATATCTCACGAACAATACTTCATAAACAGAAATGCGATACATTTGCGATAAGCAAAATAACAATCCAATGAAATCAATCATTTGACAGTAAACAGCTTTCAAAGTATCAATTACGTAGGGTCTTTTATTTGGGTCTGTAAAATGTCCGTTAGGGTGTTCCTCAATGCGGAATGATGAGGTTTTTTGGTGGTTCCTGACGTTTTTAGACCTTTATACCAAATTTCAGCTTTATCTTATTTTTTACTGGGTAAAAATAGGGAAAAAATAGTACTACAGGGTTAATATTCGTTTCTAAAAGTTTCAATAGGGGTTAATTTTTTTGCAAAAATCACTTGAAGTTGTACCTTTAAGCTTGTCAGTTCAGTGCTACTTATCACTTCAGTGTTAATAACATGGAAGTAAAAAAACGAACTTACTAATTTTAAAATTTCTATTTCTTTTTCATAAATACTTATTATAAAATATGAATATCTAATACATTGTCCAAATAGGATTTGAATTAAGTTAAAGCTACTTAGCCACGTAAATCATTTTTGTGCAGCCCATATTGAAAGTTATGTATTGTAAAGAGCAGTTGATTTGTTTTACCGAATTTGAAATTCAAATATCTCAAAAACCACATATAGAATTTAGCCCTAATTTTCACAGGATACTACCGAAGTGGAAGTCTTTCAGTTCACAGAATTTCAATAGGGATTAGTTTTTTCTGCCAAAACAGACGAGTAACAGACGAGTAAGTACCTTTACCAGTAATTTAATATTACTTTATATAGCTGCACAATATATAATATAATATGTATATTGGGTTCTATTAAAGTTGATAATTCTAGATCCCAGAATGTACAAATTCATTTAAATTTTGAAAAAGAGTTAGCATCTTTCGCAGATGATGTCACGCAGTCATGGCAAATACTTAAATGTAGTCCTAATGCTTTATCAATACGTAAATTGATAACAGGAATAGCTTCAGGCAACCCCATATCAAGAATTTACAGTTTAGTAAAATGCTCGTACGTGCACTAGTTGCTATAGTGAACGAGTCAACTAACATTGTTGACATCATCGTTATCGTACCATTACATGATATGCCAGAGATAGTGGGTCAAAACTTAATGTACCACATATAATAACGACTTAACCAAAGCGAGTTGTTTCACATGTGGTCACTTTGCTAATCACAAGATACCACGCGAATATCTAACCACATACTACGGTTATTTCACAGCGACTCGTTAACCACATAACCAACCAAAAATTACGGTTAATACGCACTAAACCATCCAATCAAGTACTACGGTTAATGCTACGGTTAACTAAACCATTTAACTGTCCACATAACAATCATAGAGACTTTGCTCCTAAAAATTAATGGTTTTGGTTAACAATTGGTTACACAGTTGGTTTTTGGTTAAAAATTGGTCATACTGTAAAGACATATCGAGATATCTGCACTAGAACGAGGCAGGACGTATTGAAAGTAGTCTACCAATAATACACTCTCAGAATGATATAGCTTGTCAAAGACAGTGAAAGAAACTGGAAAGGATATACTACGTTGAAATCAACAAACAGGATAAGAAACGCAGAAAAAAATTCCACATTTAAAAAACAAAATCCGGATAAAAAACAACGAGGAAATAATAGTACAAATTACGTCACTGGCACACTAACCGACAGACATGTTAAGCTTAGTTCAAAGTTCCACTATAAGCATTAATAAATTAAAAGCTAACCCATGTGTTCAGTATCGTAGTGAAGGTGATACGCGTAGGTAGCCTTGTTAATTTCTTTTGTAATAATTTACGTATATTGCTATTCATTAGATCATTGTCACCTGGAAAATAAAAATTACATGGGTGGTGCCTTTGCTGCACAAAAGATAACTTATGAAACATTTGCAGGAAAACCTATCCGAAAAAAGGACTGGGAACAAGTATCGTTTAACGAGAATTTTTGTTTCGATAATCAGAAAGACCGTAAATTATTAAGGCCGTAATAATTATTGTGCGAATTATTGACCCTAGAAATACGCGTTTGTCGTAAAAGGTCTATATCGTAGGCTAGTAAAAGGTCTATATCGTAGGCTAGTAAAAGGTCTATATCGTAGGCTAGTAAAAGGTCTATATCGTAGGCTACTAAACTTTCTTTGGCGTTTAATCATCTTAATTCGTAGAAGTCCTTTGACATTTAAATTATAAATGAATTTTAAAAGAATAGATTCTTAATTTACCATTACTCGCCAACATGTATTCAGGTTGATCCGTAGGGTAGTTAGGACGTATTAATATAGATAATGATGAAATTGTCACCGGAACGCTATCATCTCCTGTAAAAACAAAGCAAAATAGTATTGTCTTGTTTCTTGTATTTAATTATGTATCGCACTTCTTTATCAATGCATTAATCTTACGAATTACATATTGATAGTAGATGAATAAGGTGTTTCTGAAAAAAAGGCAACACTTTTATAAAAGTAATTACTACGGTAGCAAACTTGGCGTGAGACTATTAACCCTTCGACATTTCTGGTCAAAGAGAAAAGTTACCTTTTTTTTACAGCATGAATTAATAAGTATGGCCATACGTGCTAAACTAAATTGTAATTTCAAATACAAAAGAGTTTTTTACTTATTATCTCAAAAAAGAAGCAATTTATAGGATCTTATTTATAGGATACTTTTACTGATTGTTTAGCAAATATGAAATATATATGAAAAACATCAGAAACCAAACATTTCACGGGACACCTATTTTGGTAGGCTTTCATTTCAGAAAGTTCCCGCAGTAAGAACGAACTTTTGAGCCGAAATCTCTTGAAGTTATACATGTTAAAGGAGCATGTTGAAACATCTGAACATTACATCTAAAATTGGCTCTTTAAGCCATTTTAAGCCATAAAATTAAAAAGATGCTTACTTAATTTACATAACATGGTTAAACCAGCTGAATCAACTGGTTTTGTCCGATCAATCATCATATCAAATCTATTGCACAACGTAACTATCTCCATCTGTAAAGCACGTGGTAATGGAGATTTTTTACGCCCTTCGTCTGAAGGCGCATGACGTTTACGAAATTTACGAGAAGGAGGCAGTGGAGGCCTGAATGAAAAAATTGAACATATCGGAATCGGAATATATATTACACACTGGGATAGATACTTAAAAATCATACATCATATCTAAAAGACTTTAAAAGATGCTTTTGCAACAAAAAGTTGTATTTACTTAAAAGTCGATAAAGATAAGCACGTTACAACCTTGAGAAAGGATTTTCACTAGATTTCACTTTCATTCAAACTATTATTTATACATATACATACGTTATCATAGGAGCATTTAAAGCTAGCATTCCTGGTAGTATATTCTGTTGTGTATCTGACATAATATGAGCTGAGTTAATTACATTTGTAACCACTTCACCCATTGGCTGAAGCGTACTTTGTGGTTTAGCCACTGGCGTGGGTATTAAATCAACAGTGGAGGTGTCAGGAGTGGCCGTACTTAAACCGGCTGCACTCACATCCTTGATTGATAAATAAAATGAACAAATAATAGACACTACAATCTTGAAATAAAAATATCAAATTCTTTTTTGATTCAACCCAACCACACCATTTTGACATTTTGACAAGAACAGAGATCCTCTGGCGAGAGATCTAATTCAAAAATCAACTTTATCAGTCTTATGAAGTAATTGTAAAAAAAATATTTCATAGAATAATCCAGCATTAAAAAAATGTACTTACTGGAAACAATCTTCGTAGAACATTTTCACATTTACCCAATACATTCAACGGGACCCTAAAAGTATACGATATAATTTATAGGACATTCTCAGTTTTGAACTAAAAAGCAACTAAACGACGTATAAGATTAAATTTAAAAAATTATCCTTTTTGAAAAAAATCAAATTAGGTCGTCAATATACAGTAAAGAATTAATCATTAAGGGCAAAGTGTTTAAAGATAACTTTATGATAATTTTTTCTTTGAGATGTTTCTAAAACCATGCTCTATTCTTTTAGTTCTTCCCATTACCTTTGCTAAGCTTTGCATAAAACCGAGCCATTCTCAAGTCTTTTCAATGTACGAACTCAAAATGCTTTGTGCAAAAAAAAAATAAAGAACTTTGTCTAGATTATGGTCATTACTTACTAAAGTAGACTGAGGGTTGGGCTAAAGCATGCTTGAAAAAGCTTAGAGGAGAATATTCGAGTGAAATAAAAAGTTTAAATTGATTGTGGCGCCTAGCTAATAACCAATCAGACTGCTTAGTTTTAGTATGTTTACACGTTTTATAGACGCTATTGAAACTACCGCAACTATCAAATAAATAGACCACGTGTAGCATTATAAAAATAAACAATACATTTTTTTTTCGACAAATCAAAAAAATGGCCAGAGATTTGTTTTGCGACACAATCCCTTTAAGAAACCATTAACTGGGATTTATATTTTGAAAAAAGAGTTGGAAGCAAACAAAGAACGTAAATAACCTCATTAGATTGAGAAAAAACAAAAGTAAATGATTCTCAAAATTTGTTAAAAATACCTGAAATTTAATATCAATACGTATGCATAGAAATTAACTCAACTTTTAAAAATCATAAATGAAGTAGTGCTCTTTCAATGCACAAAGTTTAAGTAATATTTTTGATAAAAAAACTACTAGGTTAAAAGTACTTTAAGGGAGAGAGAACTGTTTAAAATAAGATTATATTACCTTCTATTTTTATTATTTAGCATATCAAGTAATCCATTCATTTTATTTCGTTCTTTTACATGCTCTACATAACAATACAATAAGAACTATTAAATAGATGAAACTTCACAGCTTTCACAATAATTATTTGGTTCCTCGCAAAAAGAGCTCAAATCCTATTATCTTGCTTTTATTATAGTATGCAAAAAATAACATTTTGAAATTAATTTTCATCCAAAAATATTTTTCTAAGATTGTTTTGTATTCTGATACAAAACAACTTTAATCTATTGTTACTATAAAGTGAATGTGTCATTTGGCTAATAACCAATCATTTTCGTATGTTTGACTAATAACCAATCATTTTCCTATGTTTACACTGCTTACTTTTCATAATGTTTACATTTTTAGAGACGCTATTGAAACTTTCAAATAATAGAATTCACGTAAAAACATACCACGTGTAGCGTGATATAAAACATAAATTTATTAAAAAATAAATTTATTTTTTCGACGAATCATAGCTTTGTTTCGCGACACATTCCCTTTATAGCACTGATCGAATAAATAATGTATTCTGCCTGACAAGTTCTAGGAATATAACCAACTGGAAATTAAATTTCTGTTGAGAAGTTTTTATTTATTTTTATTCAAGTTTTAATACCTGCTCGACCATCATCTTTCGGCATACGATTGATAAGTTTGGCTAAGGGTTCAATATATTTACTCATCTCCTTCAACTGAAAACAAGAGATAAATTACCAGTGAACTCACAGTAAAAATATTTGTGGATTTATTTTAAACAAAGAATAAATTGCTGCTTGATCTCCAGAAAGCTAATTCGAATTCTTCATTCAATGGACGTATATTTGAGGTCAATTAAAAATTATTATAAATATACCTGAAGATCTCTTTTAACAAATCTACTTTACCTTTTCAATATAAGCTTGCTCATCTACGTGTGTTAAAGGGCTAGGTGCAGGGCCAACTGATGGTGGGTTAATAAATGCTGGAGAGGGTGTAGGCTAAATATACAAAAGTTATCCTTACTTTAAACAATCTAATCCTATTATTTTAAACGACAGTTTATTAGACTAGAAGCAGGTGGTGTAAAGATTATTTTCTGCCATTCTAGGATTTCCTGAAGAAAATAAGATAGACAACTGAGTAGCAGACAAGAAGAATCAACAAAATGTTCTAAAAAAACATTCCTTATGATAAATTGGAAGCAATTTATTTGATGGAGTTTAGAAAGGAATTTTTTCCCCGCTCTTTTTAATAATTAGTCTGCAGAATACACATACCTGCATTAATGGCGAGGGTTGTCCCTGGGGAGATGGTGCTGAAATGTTTTTAGCAGGTGATGGTTGTGGTACATTACCAATGGATGACTTTGATACATTTGTTTTAGGTAAAGTAAACCCCATAGCTGTATTTGTAGGTGTACTGTTTGATTGTAAGGTGGCATCTAAAATAAAACAAAACAAAATCGCTACTGAACTTTGGATAATGAATTTTTCCCTACAACTATGAAAAGAGTCCTATAGCTTTTTTAAAAGAGAAATTTTTGAGCTGAACAGTTTGAACGAACTGAAACCACTAAATGTATTCAAGTAAAACACTAAATTTAGTGCTCCTAACAGGATTCAACCATTCGATCTAACTCACAACGAGAACAAATGCCTTTCCGAGGCGAAGCTACTTGAGTACATCGACTCTCAGAGTTATTTCTGAATAGAATCAACGAACCCTATGATCGAAACCACACACATTTAAAATACTTACTTTGTTGATTGATAAGTTGTTGTCTTTTATTTTGTTGTAGCTGTTTAATTATCAATTGCTCCTGTTCACTTGGTTGTTTTCCTTGTTGTTGTTGTTGCTGTAGTAATGTTTGTTGTTGTTGTTGTTGTTGTTGATTTTGCTGTTGTTGTTTGAGCTGCAATTGCTGCTGTACTTGTTGAGCTTGTTGTTGTTGTTGTTGTTGTTGCTGTGTGGATAAGTAAACTTGATTTGGCTGTGTAAAAGAATAGAAGAATTCTTATTATTAGTAAAAACTATATAAAATTACTCCCTGTAAAGTGTCCTTGTGTTTGTATTTTCTTGACTTATAAAATGAAGTGGAATTGATTTTTTGTAACTAATTTAACAAACAGTTATAATAATCATAAAAAAACTCAGTTTTCAATAAACATTTGCCGCAAACTAAACACATTGAAAAATATATATGAAGAAAATTTTTCGAAAGTATAACTAAAGACATACTAAGACTAAGTTTCCCGATGAGGAATTTATAATATTCATTCCACCCAACTGATTTTGAATTTGTGCTTGAGAAACAACAAATTGTTGTTGCGTTCCAACAGCTTGTTGCCCAAGGTTACGCTGGTTTATTATCTGACCACCTTGCATGGAAACTTGAATTGATTGACCCATATTGGGATTTAAAGCTTGGTTTACATTAGCAGCATTATTCGTTGCATTCGCTAGTTTATTGACCAATATTTGTTGCTGTTGTTGTTGTTGCAATAGTTGATTTTGATTGGCTCCTTGTTGATTTAAAACTAGTTGTTGTTGTTGTTGCTGTTGTATTTTAGCGTTGAGTTGTTGTGTTAGAATGTTTTGGTTGACAGCATTGGCGGTATTGGCAGCCTGAACTAAATTGAAATAAAAAACATTTCAGATTGGGATAAATACACCCACCATTTTAAACAATAAATATTCACTGCTGAAATATATTGATGTAACCTATTTGAAGACCGACTGTCCTCAATTGTTAGGGCAAAAAATGAGGTTACTACTATCTATAGTTTATTCTTTGTTAAAAAAAGTTTATTTTCTATTTTTATTTTTAAACAATAATTTAGATAGCAATGTGTGACAGTTGAATGACCTTTTCTTAAATTTTCAACTCCGTACATCAAAATATGTTTGACCATCAGACTAGTGTTAAGTCACTGGGAATCCACCCCTGTATCAATTAAAGCAATACGATGTATGTCTAACTAGTAGCATCCAAAATTTGACTTTATTCCTCACATCGAAACTTAGGAGATGGGTGAATAAATAGTGTCATAATATTTCATTTTTTTTAAAAAGTTAAGGTACTGTTAAGAAAAGTTAAGAACAAACAGCATGAGAGAATTTTATCTTTGAGTGCTTATTGCCTTGCAAAAGAAAAAACACTTACTAAATGGACCTCCCAATTTCTTTTAAGAACTCTTTAAAGAGATTCTGATGATACAAGGTGATGATACAAGTTCACTTACTTTGAAAACGTGTTACTAATATGTATTTATTTCTACGAACCCAACATAAATACTAATTTAAAATTTTGTTTACTTTCGTTTTCACTTTCTTCCTGCTGTTCACTACAACAAATAATTTTGATGAAGAAGTATGAGTAGATCTCAAGCTTTTTTGTTTTGAACTCGCTGTGACCACAGATCAAGGTTCTGGTCAAACTAGCCAAACAAGTTTATATAAGAAATCATTAGTTTCTGTAGAAGCAAAAAGATGTTTACTTTTTTTATGCGTAATGTGAAAGAAAGCGATGAATTATTTTTAATTGTTGGCCTGCAAAACTAAAATAATGAAGATATTCTACGCAATTGATTTATAAATATACGAATAACAAAGAACGTATTTTCATTAGATTTCTTATTACTTGCAACAGGTTCAAAGGAATAAGGAACGATAAACAACATGGTTATGTTTAATCATTCACATAAAGAAAGGAACCAAAAGTTTTTTAGAATTTAAAAAATAATTCCAGTTTTTCGGCTAACTTAAACACTCTTACGATTTTAGTAATCGGTAAAGTATTTCCGGGAAACAAACTGCGAGGGAGATCGCAAATTCTTAGATATACTAAGAAATTTTAGTCTTACGTCTCAAATATTAGAGGTTTGGGCCTAGTTGAAACCGTAAGTTTCATATTTTTCATGAAATAAAGTCGACAATTTTTAAAAAAGCTTTTGGAAGATGCGTTATTAAATCAGATATATCTTGTAAAGTTTTTACATCCAGGTAAAATTAATCTCATATTAGTTTATACTTTTTTCTTCTGTTTCACTCTGGATTAACATGTATCATCACCTCGGAATCCCTTTAAGAGTTTGGGAAAATTTGAATTTATCATTTGATCTTTTGACCCTTATGACAACATGAAACCTACGCCAATTTTGAACAATTATTTACTTTTTGATCCTGTTACCATGTAACTTTTCTCAGTCGCTTTTCTACATTTATAATGTATGTATAAACTTCATACAAAAAGTCCGAAAAAACTAATGAGCAGCTTCAACTTTAATATAATCTGTACCTCCTCCTGCATTATTCACTTGATTTTGCTGACGAGAACCCTCTAAAAATAAATAATAAATGAAAAATAAATACCAGAAACAAAACTTTAAGATTGATTTGTCATATAAACAACTATTGAACTTCATTCAACAAGGAATCAAATGGACCCCCGATAAAAAAAAGTTTAAAAAGTTACAAAAATAACTATAAAACTTGACATCAAAATCCATTTCAAAACTGAAGTTAATTTTTTTGATCTATCATGCAGCAAAGGGGCATAATTTAACTAATAACATATTCTAACTCAAATCTAAAATTGAACAAAAAATGAGAATAAATAGATAAACCAGTCATGACATATGAAAACATCTGTCCTTCAAGTAAAAACTTGACCTCTTGACGCTGTTTCGAAAAAACAAGAATTTTCTGTAACCTGCAACTATGCTAGTTTTGACAGTATATTACCCTTTAACTTTGTGCAAAATTTCAAAAAGAAGTAATGAACGGGTTTTGAGATATTTTGAAAAATGTTACTTTTTGGGCCAAAATTGATCTTTTGACCCCATTTTCAGGACAATAGAATTTTCAAAAATAAATCTGGCTCTGTCACTGTTGTTCATTTATGACCCTCTGACCTCATGTAAAAAATCAGAAAATAATAATGACCAAATCCTGAGATCTGAGTGTTGCGAACGAATGAACGGAGGGACGGACAGACGGATTTTAAAAAGGTAAAAAGACCAGGGTCTAACTTTTCTAATGAAGCCACTGTTAATTGGATCTTATACTCATTAAAACTAACTATTGTTTAGGAAAAAATCTCTTTAGAGAGACCATTGAAGCTTTGCGCAAAATCTTTAAAATGTGAAGTGTTTTGTATTTACTGATTTTACCCTTACTAATTTTGTGTTTTCAATTATGAAGTTTTACTACTTACTGACTTCTTTAATATGTAATATCAATCTTGCACCCATTTGTAAATAATCATCCTAGCAATAAAAAAAACAGAATAAATAACATTGGAAGTGATAAAGCAGAAGCTCAATATTTATTCAAGATTCAATGATTCAATGATGAGTTACCTACAGTGCAAAGTTTTAAAATATACGTTATATATAAACAAAAAATGTTCATTCTTTTCAATCTTTGTATACCTGCTCAATTTTATTTTCAATATTTCTAGCTAACACTCCAGAATAGCAAGTGATTTAATTTCTTAAGCTAATGTAAATTTTTAAAATTGATATATAAAGAGTTATAGACATTAGTCTCAAAATAAAGCAAACAAGAATGTAAAACAACAAGGGATGGATTACCAGTTGACTCCCGGTATAATTTCTTTTTTTAAAAATATGAAAGAAAATGTCAATATAAGAATTACTAAATTTGACATTTTGACCCTGTTGGAAACAACAAAAAATTCTAAAAAATCAGACTACTTCACTTTTCATCATTCATGACCCTTTAACTTCATGCAAAAAATCAGAGAAAACTGATAAACAGTTCTAGAGATAGCTGGGTTACGTCGTAAATTTTGACCTTTTGACTCCAGTTAAGCGCAAACAAGAATTTTCAGAATCATGACACTTATGTCAGTTTATACTTGTCTCTAACTTTGTACAAAAAATTAAAAAAATCTCATGAACGGATCTTGAGATATATTTAAAAAACAATTTTGGGCCAAAATTGACCTGTTGACCCTGTTTCCATAGAAATCAGAATTTTTCTAAAAAATCTGGCTCAGTCACTTTTCTAACTTCATGCAAAAAACCAGAGAAAACTGATGAACGGTTCAAGAGATAGCTGGGTTACGTAGTAAATTTTGACCTTTTGACCTCAGTTACGCGTAAACAAGAATTTTCGGAATCTTGACACTGATGTCAGTTTATACCTTATACTTGTCTCTAACTTTGTACAAAAAATTAAACAAATCTGATGAACGGATCTTTAGATTATGTTGAAAAAAGACCAATTTGGGCCCAAATGGGACCTTTTGGCTCTGTTTCCATGGAAGCAAGAATTTCTCTAAAAAATCAGGCTCAGTCACTTTTCAGCATTTATGGATGTCTAATATCATGCAAAAAATCAGAAAAAAATAATCAGCCAATTTTGAGAAAACGTAATAACTATTGACAAACGAACGGGACAGAATTTATAGGACTCCATCAGCAAAGCCGGGAGTCCAAAAAAATCTAACTAACTCTTGATTGAGCTTTTTCTAAAATATGTCGTTCAACTTCTTGACTTGGCTTTCGTGTTGGATTCCCATAAACTCTGTATGTATCTTCTCTAAAATTACAAAATAAATGTTAAGTGATTTCAGAACAAGAAAGAAATTCCTAGTGTAGTGGTACCTAGCTTTTACCCCTAGCTATATGCAAACAAGAATTTTCGGAATAATGACATCTATGTCAGATTAAAGCCTTCATTTGCCTTTACTTTGTGCAAATATCAAAAAAAAAGTTATGATTGGATCTTGAAAGATTTTGAAAAAAATTTGTTTTTTAGACTAAAACTGACATTTTGGTCCTGTTTCCAGGACAACAAGAATTTTCAAAAAAAATCAGGCTTCGTCACATTTGTTCATTTATGGTCCCCTAACTTCATGCAACAAAATAGCAAAATATTTTCGAAATATTTTACAAAATTTTAACCTCATCAAGAAAGGAGAGTTTTCAACAGTTTTAACTATATTTTTTAACAAGGTACAGTACAGTATAGCCAGTGTTGTAGCATAAGGGCAGTCCGACGATACCGGACTACTGAAAACCTTTGAGGACTACTGAAAAACTGAAAATTGGCCTTCTCACTAGTCTGACAGGACAAGTAAACTAGATATGTTTTCAACCTTATTTGGATAGTTTACAACTAACAAACTAAGTGTACTAAGTGTACAGCTCAAATTTCTATCCGACAGTTCAAATTTTCTAATATACGCTTGATTTTGGAGTGCTCTTCCAATAGAGTGTCTCAGTGATTATAATGCGAATAGGGACCACAATGGAAATCTGG
>JAYJMI010719830.1:0-13435 GCA_036873855.1 Sarsia tubulosa
GTTGTGATTATCTCAAACGGCGTGTCGAATAAATCGCCGTCTTTTAAAATCTAGCCTCACTTTCGATTTACGGTATTTGATTTCTCAAACTGAATTACTTTTAAGACATCAGGTATAGACTTAAGAAATACTGTCGGAAGTCGCGAAATACGGGTTTGAATTTACGGAACGGGAATATTCGAGATACACTTCCATACCCATATCTGACTTTTTTTAATAAACGACTAATCTAGTCTACATGAGTTATTGAAAGATTTGCTTACATCAAATTTTCTTTTTGGAAACTGACTTCTTTATTATTTATAAGTTATAATGCAGATGTAACGAGATAGGAGCCTCTTTTTCAAGATAGGAGCCTCTATTTCAAGATATAAAGCCATAAGATTGTTAACGATTTTGGGTTTGTAATAGAAATCATAGAAATGAAGATCTCCTAAACTATTAGTAAGATGAGCTACAGCAAATTAATACATAGTTTTTGCAGTATAAAATTCTTCATAGTCAATAGAGAAAAAATCTGATATATATCTAAAGGAAATATTTGATATTACAACTGAGTGAGAGGTTGAGTATACATATATATAACAATAATATTTATAAAGATAAGTAAGAGGTCGAACTACTCAAGTACAAAAGCTAATTTATTGCGAAGTTCGTATTTATTTGTAACAAATTGATTTTCGTTTTTTTTTTCAAAGTGTATAAATAGAAATATTAGCAACCTGTGCCCTAACCTACTCCGAGTCATTTTTATAAAATTCTTAACCATGTCATTAAATATTTCTCTTGACAATTCTATATAAAAGTACAAGGTAAAAGTTTAAGTTAACGATGTTGAATTGCTGTGTTTAATTCATAAGAAAGACTTTAATGGAGAAAATGTCGCTATTGGTGGATTTCGCTATTTTTTCTTTCAATATTTTTCACCGCGAAAATGTCGGAAATTTGTAAAAGTTTATCACCGCTAAACTTATAACTCTTTCGACAGCACATTCATTTTTTATTGATGAAAATTGTTTAGTCTAGCGCGAAACTATATCCTTGCGAATTATTGAATAACTGCATATTGAAAATTTATTAAAGTTAATCGACGGATATATGCAGGGCAGCAAAAAAATGTCAGCAGAGAATCTTCAAAAATAAATCTCCACTAGGAATATATCAATCAGATAGTGCAGAATTTATATTAATTACTGTTTCATTTTTAAAACCACTTTACTAATTCTCTAGTGTTTATGTTTCTAGATAATTATTACCTATATTATTTTGTTATTGTTTTATTAACCAATCAAAGTTTTAGAAATCATAAAGGTTAAGAAAAATAATTTTGTTATGAAAAAATAATTTAGCAATTAATGAAAACAACAAAAAATATGATCTTAGCTACCTTTTATATCCGTCCGTATATTCACTTTAATGAATTTAAATCAGCCAAAATAATTGGAAAGTAATTATCAAATAATAGCTAAAAAAACTAGAATAAACTTAACTGTTGTAGATGTCAAGAGAAGACTTTATGCTACTTTTACCTTAATGGTATGTGAACAGAACTCTATTACTCTAGTAACATTTACTCATGGTTGAAGCATAGTTCCTACATAGACACTTATAACGATTCATATGATACTGAATAACCCCCCGTCACGTTCTGTTATACACCTGGAACAACCTGGTGATATCAGATTCGTTGCCATCATTTTTGCTTTTTATTACGCTGTTATAATATAATTGTAGATGCGTTGACGATGTTTTGGTTTTTAATGAATGATTTGTATGTGAGGTGATTATTGAAAACAAGGTATCTCTACCAAGCCATTACATCGTTATGTAATATACATTTGAACAACATCTTTGCAATATATTACGTAATTATCAACATTACGGTATTTAAAAGTCACGTAATTAGAAGGTATTTCAATGCTGACGATACCGCATGCTGACAATACGGCCATCTGTGATTCGATTATATCAAGCTTCTATAATGCAAGCTCGTCAATCTTTTGAATTCATTTCTTCTTCTTTGATTTCTTCTTGCAAAGAGTTTTCGTCCGGTAGATCGGTTGGTAGGTCGTCTTTGGATTTCTCTTCGATCAATTTCAACCATCGTTCATGATTTGTATGAATGTTATCAAGAACAATATTAAATATCACTTTCTTTTTCCCTTTGTCTTCGTGCTTTTCTACATCGCTATTATCCCCATCGGATGCATTATCTCTATTATAAGTATTATCTCTATCGTCATCATCGTCGTCATCATCTTTATCTACCCATTTTCCAGGTAGAATACCTGCTTTCTCGTATGCAAGGTATAAAGGAGATACTAAATGTTTAATAAATGATGACTGCAGTTCAGGAACTTTTGAATCATTTCGATCCATATAAGCAGATAATGGCATACCAAGAGTTCGCTCGTCTTCACCCTGTTTCAAATCAAAAATTAAAATTAAATATCTACAAAGGAATTACTATAAAAATGGAGCAATGGCACAAAATGATGACCTTTAAAAAATACTTTTCAGCAAAAAACAAATATGAAGAACATGCAGTGCAAAGATTTTTTCAACAACTATCTTCAGTTATTTAGACGAATACCAGTCGTTTTACATCAGTTATATCTTTTAACTTTTTTTACGCTTGTAAAACAGCCTTTACGATTGTAAAACAGTCTAGATTTTCTCAATTTTCTAATTTCTTGAATTAACGAAATTATTGTTTCTCTTATCTTGTTAGACTAACAATTAGAAGCAAAAAAAATAAAAAAAGAAGAAAAACAGTCACCTGTTGGTAAAACTCTTCAATAATTCTATCAGTCCACCTGTTATGCAATGTCCATTCTTTACTAGGTCCTGAAATATCTGCTATCTTGATTGCCATTTGACCAACGAGTAAACGATCGGCCTCAAGCTCAAAGTTTAAACCACTTCCTTGGTCGGAATTCTATAAAAAAATGAAACAAGCAAATCATACTTATTTCATAAACACATAACTTTGGTTCACCAAATATTTGCGACGCCACGTAAATCCGTTTTGGTAAACACTACAACAACTATCACATTTTTATAAATCATACGTTTATTATACGTTTCCATCGTTGAGATATATTACCTCTGCAAATATCAGATACTAAATCCTATTAACAAATTATTTTGAAATTTGAAAATTTGAAATGTTCAGTAGAAAACCCGCTCGTCAATATAGGTAACCATTTTGACAACTATCACTTTTTTTTCCCAAATAATTCACACAAATAAGGAACATTTATGGCCTTAATCGTGAAAATAAATTCCGCGAATTACGGTACTTTTGGAGACCTTGGTCGCGAAAATTTCTTCCGCGAAAATTTATTTGAAAAACACCAACCTTTTCATTCCATTCCGCCAGAAAATCAAAATGCTTTTTCAAGTCAGTTGATAGTATTTCTTCAATAACAATAAATCGAAAGCGTTTGAAATCAGCCGAGTCGAGAGAAGACAGGAAATTTAGACCAGGATTAGTGACAAGCAACGACCATGAAGCAGCTGCGTGATGATTTTCTAACACGGAACGGTCGTTGTAAAGTAATGCCTAAACAATATACCGAAACAATATACCGATAAAGTAAGGTAAAATAAATATAGATATAGGTAGGTTATAAAGGAAATGTTTAGTGTTTAATAACAAATTTAATATATATATTATAAATTTGAATTTGTATAAGCATCCTTTATATCCTCTCACTGACAAGAAGACCAGGATTAATGAATGTAAAATGAGTGCCAACCGGCATAATTTTTTTTTCTTATAAAACGAATTATAAGCAAATATGGTACGAGTGTTGATAAAATTTTTACCTTCGAATTTAAAGTAGCAACTAAGAAAGCATTAGTACGACCAGGATGATCAAAGTCGTGCATTGCAGCGGCCGTATATAACGCCATCAGCTCAAGATCAGGCATCACATTTGACATGCATCCGTACGTATACTGATCTTCTTCGTCGAGAAAACTCTCGATTGACGGATTGCTGACGTCAGCAGTGCTTGATTGACGTGAAAGGTTGCTGTTGAAGCCGGGTATTTTGTGTTGGGTGAAATAGTAGACGCCGTGTAGAACGTCAGCGGCGTGAATACGATTATGATCTAGTGTTCAATGGAAATATTATGTAAAAAAATGTGCAGAAGTGAAACTGAAATTGACTCCCCATTTCATAAAAATAGGTCTACTGATATATAACACAACTTTTATAGATACAAATGAAACAAGGCATTAATTACTAATAAACTCCCGGAATTTTTTTCTAACTATCGTCAAAATTTGGGCCAAAATTTGATCTTTTGACCTCGTTTCTAAAAAACATGCTTCAATATTTTTGATGCATTAACTTTATGCAAAAAATCAGAAAAAATCTAATGAGCAGTTCCTGAGATCTGTGTTACGGACAAATTGAAGGTAAAAATTTGATCTTTTGACTACTTTTTCAAAGGAACATAATTTTTCGGTAATCTATGTCAATTTTGTATATATATTACCCTCCAACTTTGTGCAAAATATTAAAAAAATCTAATGATTGGATCTTCCTACATTTATCAAGGATCTTGAGATATTCTCAAAAATATGTTTTTTGGCGAAAATTGACCTTTCGACCCTGTTTCTATGATAACAAGAGTTTTCTAAAAAAATTGGGCTTCTTCTCTATTCTACATTTATGATGCATTAAGTATATGCAAATAATTAGAAGAGAATAATGAGCGGTTTCTGAGATCTGAGTGTTACGGACGGACGGACTAAAGGGGCTGAATTTATGAAAAATGAATAATTAGAAACATTTTATTATGTTCTAACTTAAAGCAAAAAACTAAGAAAATCTAATGAATGGATCTTGAGATACAAGACAAAATGTCTAATTTGGGACCAAAATTGCCCCAATTATCTTGATTTTTGGAAAGCAAGAATTTTCAGAAAAATAGGAATATTGTCATTTTATACCTATCATTATGTTCTAACTTCATGCCAAAAACTAAAAAATATATTTTGATTGGATTTTTAAGATACAGGGCAAAATCTATATTTTGGTTTAAAATTTGTCCCACTAACCCCGATCTCAGGCCAACAAGAATTTTCAGAAATATGCTAATAGTGTCTATCACTTACTATGTTCTAACTTCATGCAAAAAACTAAAAAAAATTATTGAGCAGATCTTGAGATACAGGGCAAAATGTCTACTTTGACCCCTAATTTGACCCTATTACCCCTAATTTTCAGAAATATAGGAATACTTTCATTTTTTAACTCCTTCATTTTCTAACTCCAAGTAAATAACTAGAAATCAACCTTGAAGTACAGGGCAAAATGTCTATTTTGGACTCAAACTTGACCCATTTACTCCGATTTTGGGAAAATGAGAATTTTAAAAAAAAATTCCGTCTCCGTCAGTTTTTAGCCATTATGGAGACAATAACATGCAAAAAAAATTTAGTAACAGACAAACGGACGGACGGACGAACGAGGCTTAATTTATAGGACTCCGTCGGCAAAGCCGGGAGTCCAAAAACACATCTATATAAAAAGAAAAACTTAGTAAAGAAAGTGTGAAAGAAAGTGTAAAGGAAACTGTTCACAACAACTTGCTGCAAACAATTTTGTAAGCAACCATAAATTAAAGGTACTTACATGGAATGTTATGATAGCCA
Source organism: Sarsia tubulosa (assembly GCA_036873855.1). NCBI lineage: Eukaryota > Metazoa > Cnidaria > Hydrozoa > Anthoathecata > Corynidae > Sarsia > Sarsia tubulosa. The sequence goes on from JAYJMI010719830.1 coordinate 5,671, forward strand.
CTTTCCAAAGCACGAAAATACTTCAGGAAAGTTGTTTCAGGGATTTTAAACTTGGTGAAAAATCCAGATACTTGGAATATGCGGAAAGCCAACTAAAAATAAGTACATTAGGGCTGTTACATTATTTTGCCCTTTAAATACTTAAAAAAATTCCGAATTAAGCAGTGAAAAGTAATACATAAGACATTATTATGTTTCATAACCATTTCAATCAAGGAACTTATCAACTCTATTCTGTAGCGAATGCTCTTAGTTTTTATGGATCATAACATTATTATGAATTTCAAATTTTATCTACAACTAAAACTATAAATAAATTTGTTTAAACATTATTAAAGTGAGTTCCGACTTACCTGTGTTAAAATATTGCATTTCTCTGCTAATTCGAATATAGGGAAGTCCCATTCTATTAATTCACAAAGCATACTATCAATATCTTTAGATACAGCCACTTCGTATTCGTAATGTAATTCTCTTGAGCTACGTCGCCGTGTCGTGTTATTATGCGGTACTATTAATCCGTCCGACGTCCGACGCTCTTCCCCGTTGTTACTTTCTTTACATACCGGTGATACTTGCGCTACTATGGGATTCGCAGTACGTTGACTCAATGGAGGAGGCTTTGAATATTCAATGTTACTACTACAAGTTTCTTTACTACTAGATAATTCTTTAGTTAAGTTTTCTTTTAGCGGACTAACATGATTAGTCAGATGAGCTTCTACAGGCTTATTTATATCTTTGCTAGCAGGAAAAGTATTTTTATGTTTAGTATTAATTATTTCTGAAGGTTTATTAATACTGTCTTGTTTCGATATTAAATCGTTCATTTCCTTATTCTCTCTTATATTCTTATTTTCTATTATATGTGACGTGACGTCATCTTCAGGTTCTGATATACTTGGTAGTTTGGTCGACGATAGCGTCGGTGCATCAACATAACCTATATTTTCAGTTTTCACTGAAGACGTATCACTCTCTGTATCACTCTCACTATCCATACCTTCAAAGTAAACAGGTGTACCTTGTTGGATTTCAACTTTAAATATATCCTCCTCGATACTTTTGTTCATATCAGCGCTCCGTACTAATTTGGATTCTTGTTGATTAAATGAAAATGATTTATGTGACAATGTGCGTATACGGTCTTTGTGGGTTTTTAAACCCATACCAGCGTATGATTTCGAACGGTGTTGAGCTGTAGTTTTCTTGTTAAGATTAGGAGACGAGTTAGCATGGTATTCCATAGCTATGGTAGGCATTCCGGTAGCAGACGTCGTTGTCGTATAACTTGACGACATACGACGTGTACTTACTCCCAAGTTACGTTGTAATCGCTAAAATAACAAGGAATCAATTATCGCTCTTATTGGCGTAATAAGAAAAGTAAAGAGAAAGTAAAGTAAATAAAGAGAAGTAAGTAAAGAGAATAAAATGCAATTCAAAAGAAAAGTTCATTAGGCATTACTCATAAAATGGATTAAAAAACCCCTAAAAACATTCGTTTCTAAAATCTAAAATCTAGAGTCTACGCTCTAGATCATACTTCCATTTCGCGTTTTGTTGGTTTCATTAAAACCATCTTGTATAAAGTTTCCAATAAAACTACATTTATTCATCAAAAATGTAACTATTAAAAACCTTTTCATGTAATTTGTTTCCTATGCGCCATATTACTTCCACAATATACTATAGCGTATTTTCAACCCTCATTTCTAGAGTAGCTACAGTATTACAATAGAGATATATAGAGAGATATGCAGAAATTTGAACGGAGGAGGATTCGAACCCACGACCTTCCCATCGGTATTGGGTTGCTCGCCCGAGTGAGCTATTATAATTAGTTAAAACGAATATCTCCAAAGAAATGTCTGCAGGCAGTGAAAGAAAGTGCGTCACTCATAAAAACTATCCAATATTCTATGATATGGTACTATTACCTATCAGAGGTCTGTTATATCAAACTTTAAATCTACCTTACCTGTTTCAACGACAGCGGAGTGTCGTCTTTAAGATCAGGTTGATTCATCACCTGTTCTGCATCTTCGTCCGTCTGTCGTTTCTCAAACACCGTCAACAACGGGTTACTAAACGACGATCGGTGTATCCCTTGTTGGAGCAACGGCGAGATCATGTCAGCGACAATACGTAGTGTACCACTCACATTCAAAGGGAGAGACGAGTCAACAAGGAGATCGGTGATCATTCCGTGGGCTTCCCCGAGGATTGTCACGTCCATTGATGAGATACTCGTTTTCTAAACGAAAATAATAAAGTTATAAGATATTACAGTAAACACATTGAATAAAATGATATATACTGCAACTTCATCTTGATATACCAAACGTATTGTTTGTTTCAAATTTGTTACTTTACCAGCAGCTTCTACTGATTCAAATTGAAAATTTGAAGGGGAAGAGTTTAAATATATTGAGACGGTCGTGGGTTCAAATTTTTTAGCTTGTTTTGTAATTTTTTGTAATTCTTTTGTTAAAAGTTTTAATTGACTTTTAAAAATTTAACGACTTAAAAAGGTTACAAAATCCCTTATAACTTAAAAACTAGTTAACCAAATAGAACAAATTAAACATGCCAGTAAGATGCTCTTTCTAACGGTCGATTTTGTTTCTAAAATAATTGCTTTTGATAAATGTTATCAGCCTTTAAAGTTTGGGTTCCCTTTTCTTTGGGACACACTGTATATAGAATATATAAGTTTAAATACAGTTGCTGAGGGCCAGGGAACAAAATATAACAACGAATTCTAAATACCCTTTTTTAGGTCAGAAAAAAGGTACCCTTTTTTAGGTCAGAAAAAAGGATTTTTTTTTAATTTAATGTGCTGTCACATTTGTAAATATTTATATTTATAAGATTTATATATTATATATTTATATATTATATTATTATAAGCTGTATATGACTTCTAATGGTTATAAAAAAGCTTAAAAAGTAACATGGGATGAATTACCAGTGGACTCAATATCAAAAAATAATGGCAAAATATTGAGATTTCTTAAATTTGACCTTGTTAACATGCAAAAAAGATTATTTGTAAAAAGTCTGGTTCTGACACTTTTCTTCATATATGAAACTTTAACTTCATGCAACAAATCAGAGAAAACTAATGTTCGGTTCTAGAGATGCTGCGTTTCGTAGTGAACGTTGACCTTTTGACCCTAGTACGCGCAAACAAAATTTTTCTATGAAAATCATATTTATGTAAAACACTCAAAACAAATCTACGTTTCTATACCGCAAAGAATAACAACAATCCTTGTTAATTTTTTCAGGAAAGAGATTTAAGTGATTTGTTGATAACAATACAGGATGAATTTTTTGATTTTTGGGGGGGGGGACTTATAGTCGGAGGTTTACGGTAATAGAGAAAGTTTACGTGACTTGAGAAGGTTTTCCATCTGGAACTTCTCAATGATATAAAGAGAGAGATAATTTAAGCTTCTATTAGACAAACAAATTAAGCCATGAGCAACAAAATTGTTTGTGACATTTTCAGCAGAGTTACAGTTACAGGCTAGGCTGAAAAAAAAAGAATGCTTCAAGGGCTGAAATGTTCGTACAATATTACTTAGCATATGGCTTCGAAAAGCTACATTACTTGTTCGCTAAAATATTTTTATGAGGGAGATATCATAATTCATTTACTTTATTCTTCGATAATTTGTAAAGTAAAGTAAAACAAAACTTAATCCTATATAACAACTACAAAAGAAATGAAACATAAAAAGAAAAACAGAACCGTTATTGTAAATTTCTTTTAAGAAAACAAATTATACATAAATGTAGCAGATTTCTTTTTTAAAAAAAATGAAAAGGAGTCCGCTTATCTTCTTACTTTTTTATTCTTTCTATTTAGTCCACAACACGTATGCTTTTTCCAGAACATTGTAGCAAGCTCTAACATAATCATATAGTGGTAGCAAATATACCCTTAAACATTATTGCTATTCAGTTATTTCTTATTGTAATTTAATTAAAGTTGCTATCTTAATTTCGTGTATCACTAGACGTAAAATAAACAGATCAAAAACTTAAGACCTTGCACCTTAGCTTAGTTGACTGGTAGTAGCCGTGTTACGTCATGAATAGCCTATGATACCCTTCAACAAAAAGATCACAGGCTCGTATGATAGAAAAGATGAGAGTTGTTAAAAAGTTGCAAGATTTCTCAACAAAAACATAGTATGCAAAATAACGGTCTTTAAGCGTAGTTTCTGAAAACACTAGAGAAAAAGATAGATTTCATAAATTTTGACAGGTAAAAAAAAAGAAAACGAATTTAATTAAAGGCGCTTAAAATATCGGCTTTCTTTGGTATAAATTTGTATGCTTTCATAGAAGCTTCAGCGAAGTTTCTGCTTGTACGCTATAAGAAAAGCTTCAGCGAAGTTTATGTCTGTACGCTATAAGAAGAGCTTCAGCGAAGTTTATGTCTGTACGCTATAAGAAGAGCTTCAGCGAAGTTTATGTCTGTACGCTATAAGAGGAGCTTCAGCGAAGTTTATGTCTGTACGCTATAAGAGGAGCTTCAGCGAAGTTTATGTCTGTACGCTATAAGAAGAGCTTCAGCGAAGTTTATGTCTGTACGCTATAAGAAGAGCTTCAGCGAAGTTTATGTCTGTACGCTATAAGAGGAGCTTCAGCGAAGTTTATGTCTGTACGCTATCGCATTAACACCGCACATTATGTACTTTATACTTGAAATGAAATAATTTTCGCGTGTATTAAAACTTAAATTTCTTTACAAAACTTATTTTGACAATTTTTTCATTCTTCACAGATTTTGAAGGTACCCTAAGTTTCCACATGCATGAGAGTATAAACAGAATATTTCCGATGAAACATGCTTTATCAAAATTGTTATAAATATAAGATAAAATATTCGTTTCTTAGCTATCCCTTTTCTAACAACCGCGTTATTCCGAGGATCCGCGGGAAAATCACATGTCTATTCACTAGTTGGATGAAAAGACTAAAAATAACTTGCTTAACTATAAATATAAATGTAACAATTAATATAAATTCCCAAATAAGTTAAATAATATTATATGAAATTTTTTATTTCACGAATTACTAATATTTAAACTTTTCTTCATATCTACCGATATAACATATCAAAAACATTTAAATTTACTGATATAAAAGAGCGAAAATATCTTCGGGAGATAACACCTCAAATCTGTCGAAGATAATAAAAAAATACTAGTGTACCCCGACAGATGTTTTCGTCTTCACGAATTTTAAAAGCTATGCTTGGAACAATTTTTTTTCTTTTCTTTAAGAAAATTACCCGCAGATGTTTTGAGGAAACTATGAAAAGAGAGGCGGAGAAAAGATTGATATTTTGTTAAGAATAAGTCAAACATTACTCATCAATAACTATAGAAGAACATCGATCAATATCAAAGCAATGTTGTTAAAAACTTGTTAAAGATAAACGGCTTGTTAACCATTTTTTGGAATAGATATACGATTGTTACATATAGTTTGAAAGTAACATCTACATCTATCTTTAAAGCCAGTCTTTAGGCTACGCTAATACACGCCATTGTCTCTTTGCTATTTTACCTCTCCGCCAATTTGCCTCCTCTCCTCTCGTTTTTAATTATTATCCTTACCAGATAACTTGAAATAGGATTAAAGCTGAATAGTAAGAGAAACAGATTAGGCCTTTCATAATGTGTCATTACTTTTGATAGAATAAAGATTTTAACGTGGTTTTTCCACTGAATAGAAGGTAAAGGAATGTTCTTTCTAATTTATAGTTGTCTTCTAAAAACTTTGATCAGAAGACCATCTTATGACGTCATAAAAGTTGTAAAAATGACAAACTTAAAAAAAATGACAAACTTAAAAAAAATGACGCCATAAGAAGTGCTGACGTCAGCAAAAAAGTCACATGACATAAAACATATTTTTTCAAATTTTATTATTGTATTTAACATTTTATGAAAGTTCTATAAAGATTGAACAAGTATTAAATAAATATTACTATATGACTTTATATTTTCAATGTAAAATATGGGAAAGTTGATACCACTACCTGGTACGAATAGGGTTAAAACTGAATTAAAGAAAATACAGAAAAACAACAACTAGATAAAAATCTAATGGTCTGACAGGAGATACTGGGTTAACTGTTTATTTTTGCCCCAAATTTGCCTTAATTGCCCAAAATAAGAATTTTTGGAAATACTGGAGTAGTGCCATTTTTATTTTTCACCATGTTCTAGGTTCATGTAAAAAGGATGATCTTAAGATACCGGGGAAACTAACCCCACCACAAAGTTAAAGTGAATTGGAGGGAAATATCTAACCCCACCACAAAGTTAAAGTGAATTGGAGGGAAATATCTAATCCCACCACAAAGTTACAGTGAATCGGAGGGAAATATCTAACCCCACCACAAAGTTACAGTGAATTGGAGGGAAATATCTAATCCCACCACAAAGTTACAGTGAATCGGAGGGAAATATCTAACCCCACCACAAAGTTACAGTGAATTGGAGGGAAATATCTAATCCCACCACAAAGTTACAGTGAATCGGAGGGAAATATCTAACCCCACCACAAAGTTACAGTGAATTGGAGGGAAATATCTAACCCCACCACAAAGTTACAGTGAATCAGAGGGAAATATCTAACCCCACCACAAAGTTACAGTGAATCACAAGAGAGGACACAATTTAAAAGGTAGTAGTAAGCAATGATTTGCAAATTAATGATACATCACCTTTAAGGATGTCTAATACCAAAATAAATCTAGCTAGCCAAAGAGAAATGCATAAACCTTAAAGTCATTTATCATAGAAATAAAATAACATAAAATAAGTCAATTATAAAACTTAAACAAAATGCCATATTATTGTCATTACACACTTATAATAAAAACTTTGTATTAGTGAAACTCTGGTGAAATATCAGTTTATCTGTAACTGCAATATCATGAAAATAACTCTATCACAACTTTTTTTTATGGAATTGGTGAAAATGCATTATTGATAGAAGTAGAAAGGTTTTCAAACACTTTAACAATACTTTAAAACTATTTCTATTCTGATGTACTTGCACAATATGTTTTAAGTTTTTTTATTTCTGTAATCTATACTCGCGATATTTAACTAGCATTGACGTCATAAAGTTCTTAAGTTACTCCAATGTGTAAGGAAGCAGAAGTTGAAGAAAAAATTAGAAATCTTTTGCAGGCTTCTCTTTAATACTAAGGATGTAGTTACATAGGCCTATTTTTATGAATATTTTGTACTTGAAGTCACTGGAGAGGAAGTAGGTCTGGGGGAAAGGAGTTGTGTGAAGAAAGGATTAGCTTTTGTGAATTTTGTGACTGACATCTATCTTAGTGCATTAGTTACTTGCTACAAATCTATGTGAACACAAATTGATCTGAAATGAAAAGATTATTGCATAAAAAGATAAAAATATAATTGATTATGTCTCTCACTCGAAAACTAACGAAAGAGAAAAACATTATGAAAGTGACAATATATATTTGACCTGGTAATCAATCTTCGGAAAATTTAGTATTTTTATTGAAATAGCATCGAGCAAAGTGAATAATTTTTAGTCAAGGATAGATTTTTCTAAACTAAATTGAAAAACATTTCATTGGTGATCTGTGGTTCGGTTGATGAATATGATGGCACAGATTAATTACTTTTGCGTAAGCTAAAAGTATTAAAATGGCCTCGTCAAAAACGATTACGGGAAATTTCGATCACTGGCCGCC
>JAYJMI010719941.1:0-13434 GCA_036873855.1 Sarsia tubulosa
TTTGGATTTTAAGGGGGGCGTTTATTAGAGGGAGGCGTTTAAAAGAAGGGGGGCGTTTATTGGAAGATTTACGGTAAATGATAGCCATTAAAATATTTAGTCACTGAAACTATCCTCTGACAGTATATTTCTTAGTTGTCTGAAAAAAGCATGAACTTTCATAACAGTGCAATAATATCAATACAACTGTTATGTGACTCTATTAACTATACAGAAACATTTGTATAAAACAAAAGCACTCTGTTGATACTCAAATCCACTAATCAAAATCCATTCATGTGAAAAAAGAAGGAATCAATTATTAATGGTCCCCCGGAATTTTTTTAATAACTCTTTATGCAGAAAAAGTTTATGAGAACAATGCAATATGAATATTAGTTACAATATTATTAAATTCAATCTTTTAATCAATCTTGGCTAAAATTTTAACTTTTGACCTCAATTTTCCTCAAAAAAAACTTTCAGGATACGGCCACTAATTTCAAAGCCTTTATTAAGATCTAACTATTTACAAAATGTTAAAAACAACATAACTTACAATCATGATAAACAAATCACCAATCAACTGCTGACTATTCCAATTCTCAATTCTTGGTTCCAACTCACACAAGAAGGTTTTATGTACGCTGTGAATTTTATTAGCTTCGTGAAATATAGCTTTAAAATCTTGCTCTGTAAGGATAGGTTGCGATGATTTGGTAGATATATGCAGAGGCTTCATGAACTAAAAATTAAAATTGTTGGGTTGAGATTGAATGATTTCAATCTGGTTTGTTCTATTGAAAGGATTTCATCTTTACAGAAATCAACAAGTATTACCCATTCTAAATTGTAAGTTTGCTGTTCTAAATATTGCATTTTGAGGCCTCTAAGATGGAGGCCTCTTAGGTAGCAAAATAATTACCAAATACAAAGAACTAATTTCTTTAAAATAAAAAAACTGCTACCACACTTACTTTATAAAGTATATCAAGACAATCATAATAACATTTTTCACTATCTAATAAATTCATCACCAAATATTTTCGCATTCGATTCGCTTTCATTTCTTCACTGTCTTGTTCTTCTTCTTCTGCTTGGAACTAAAAAAGATTTTCAGAGAGGAGTTCATCCTTTTAACAGTTTCTGAATTAATCGTATTATTTAACTTTTTAGACAAAATCGATGCTAAAGCAGACAATATTTGAAAATTTCTAAGAAGATCCTAATTTTTCTTTGAAGTTTAGCAAAAACTTCAGGAAAACTTTCGAAGCTTATTTTTGATTTGAAGCTTATTTTTGGAATGAATGACTGTCAGTAAGACTCTATTATTGATTTTCAGGGATCGAAATAACAGTCTGTCATCGGTCACAACCGGACACTTCGACATCAAAATTTACATGAATCCTTACATTTTCTATTGTTTTTGACAGAAAAGCATGATGACCAGACAAATATTTAGTGCTTATTTTGACCACTGATTTTGTATTGATTATATATTGATTTTGGATACTGATATTAATTTAATATATATATTTAATTTGCGAAATAACAGTGAGTTTATAAACGATTTAATGTAATATTTTTTTTTTGTCAACTTGAAATAAAGAATTAATAATAATAAATCAAAACCTGACCTGTTCGCAATTAAAATAAAGAATCCTAGAGCAACATGAAAATTTTTTCAAACACTATATATGAAATCTGAAGTATGCAAATTAAAAGACACAGAAACCTCAGCCTTTGATCCTTTCTGTACAGGTTCACAAACAGTCAGTATCAACTTATTAGTTTAAGATATCAATAAAATGATACTATCTTATGTTTTAGTTAAACAGGTAAATTGTATAAAGAAACTTCACTTTCTATTGAAACATTGAAACTATCGATTATTGAATCATAATGAAGTGTTTAACTCCTGGTGTAGTATCTGACATTACCATTTATAACAGCGTTTTGCTAAAATGTTTTTGGTCCAAAAAACTAATTTTTGAGTTGTTCTTATAAGTTATCAGTTGGCCTATATTATCTGATTTTAGGTTTTGTTTAAACATAGTAAAAACGTTTGTACCTCCATTCTATGTATTTCTTTTGTTGGTGACGTGTTGTTACGATTGATTGGTTTATTTTGATCAGTATCTGATCTAACCAATGCTGTATGACCACGTGACCGCTGAAGCCGATGTTTTGAAATATTCTTTGCAACATTTTCATCAGAATCATAATATTCATCTAAAAAGTAAGATGCTTATTTATTAAATATATTTTATTCGAAAAACTATGTACTGATGAGTTTAGAAACACTTCCAAATAACTTGATATAAAATCAAGTTTTAATGTGGATTTTCAAATCTTAAAATGCACAGCCTTACTGATAGTGATAACATATTTCCAGGACAACAATATTTTTTTAAAAACACAGGTTAGCTTATTTTCTTTGTTTTATCAAGTACTGCAAAATTCTAACACGCAAATCTTCAGATCAAGTTACTAGCCTAAAATTATTGATGGGGTTAATTACTTAATCACAATCATAGGGCAGCATATCACTCTCAATGTCCGAAGGAAGAAAATTTTGAAATAAGAGATGTAGATTGGCTAAAAATGATACATCATACGAGCTATACTTAAAGAAGATAATTATTGCAATAAGGGTACACTTTTGTATCACTTTAGAAATTATTAGGGTAGCTTAGGAGTTTTATGTTTTACCCCTAGTATAGAACTCTAATTTCATGCAAAAGAATTGAAAATTCTAATGTCCTTATTACTATATATCTCTTTCATCATTGCCTTGCATCATGCAAAAAATCCAAAAAAACTTACAGCCTGTTCTGTAAAATATACTCTAATTTAGAAAATTAGAAAATTCTGATGTACAGATTTTAAAACACAGGACAAAATGCCGTAATGTTGGGCTCAGTTCTAAGAAAACAGCTGGAATAAGACACGTTTGACTAGAGAGTCAAACTAAGACACTAAGGATGCATAGGTACATAGGAAAAATATGTTAAGCAGAAAAGAGGATAAGTAGATAAAGTGAATAAAGTTGATACAAGTAAATATAAGTGAAGGTGAGTTTTTTCCACACCGCTTAATGTGCCATTGATTCCCATTTATGACTAGGGTCTGAACATAGACATCTTAAAAAATAGCTATTTTTATAAGCAATTTACAGGGCCTATTGTTGCAAAAAGATGGTCCAAATATCTGATGTTGCCTCTAAACAAAATCATCACTAAAAAGTGTTCTCTCCACTCTTAGTTAGGGGACTTTCCACTCTGTAATTCTCCTTAGTTGGCCTGTTAAAAGCAATATTTTCCAAGATTCTGATAGCCAATAACATAAATTAGAAAAAAAACAAGTAATCAATTACTAATGGACCCCCAAAAAAATAAAGTTTAAAAAGTTAGATTATAAAATTTGATATCAAAATCCCTTTCAAAACTGAAGTTAATTCTTTTGATCCATCATACAGCAAATGAGCATAATTTGATAGAAATGTTTTTATTTAATATTAACTCAAACTAAAATCTATAATTGAATAAATAGATGAACCAGTCATGAGTTACCGTAAACCTCTGGCTAATACATGGAATGGAGTTACTGTTAGGAAAAACTTTATTTTTTTATTCTGATAAATTCATGTATATTCCATGTTTTCTACCATAGATATTCTCTATATTTTTTATCTCTTTGAGTGGGCTTATACATGGGGGGCTTATACACGGGAGGAAAGTTGTGTTACCAATAATGGTTACCAATTATAGTCGGAGGTTTACGTATCATGAAAACTGGACCCGTGTTTTTTTCCAATTTATAGTGTGTTGACATTTTCTTAAATTATTATTGAATATCAGAATGTAGTTTCCCCATGTTTTAACCTAAACCTAAAAATTATTGACTATCGGAACCTGCAACAATATTACTTTTAACAGACCAACCAAGCTGAATTTCACTATGGTACAATTGCCCCCTCGCTATCTACCTTAATTGATTTTCGCATGGACTAATTTTCACGGACGCCAAATTTTGGACTTTTCTTGGGGATCAATTTTCGCGGATGAAATCCTTTTTTACTGTTTTTTCACTGTTAAATATGCTAATTTACATATAAATGGCGAAAAAAGCATATTTCACGCGGATCAATTTTCGCGGAAAATTGGGAAAACCGCGAAATCCGTGAAAATTAATCCGCGCGAAAATTAATCTTGAAAGACAATCTTTTTGAAGAAAATTCACCCTTTTTAACAAAATTAGATCTTCTTTTAAATAATAAAGCCTGATTTCATATTAAAATATCTGTTAAATTATCTAATTTTTTTTATATTCTGCTGAGTTTATCACGTCCTACTTTCTTTCTGAAATTGTCAGTATTGTTTTGAATAAAAGAGTTTAAAAACAACTGATAAAAATAAAAATTTTAAGTTAAAAATGCATTTTAAAATTACGTCATGAAAAGAATAAAAAACTTTATGTATTTTAAGGCATTAAGACATGTTTTTTTTAAAGTATATGTGATTGTCTAAGGATATTAAATATTGTCTAATCTATTTTTAAAAAGGATCTTTAAACATAATTGCTAAGCCTATAATTACTTCTTGTTTAAAAGATTATAATTGGAATTTATAGAAATTAAAATGAGTCAGCTAAAACCATCAGAATTTCTGAGAATAAAATTATAATTTACAATAACATACAAAAGTTGTGTTTTTAAAACCTAATTTCATACAAAAATTGTGTTAATATGATTGAGGCCAATACAGTTCGATTTGATAAGAGACAAATTTGAAGTAACAAAATTGTCTCTGTGATTGGATAGTTCCAAACAAATTAAACTTATAACTTACTGCACACTACCTTCAGACAAATATTTTCTAATAGAACTAGATTTTTCAAATTAAAATATAAAGAATTTTAAATAATCTTTAATCTCTGAAGCCTATTCAACAAACTTGCCAAACTAGTTTATACTATGATTATATTCAATTATTATGCCATAGCAATTAAGTAAAGATCACATTGCAGTTTTTTAAAGAATTTTAGGAAGATTTCCTTAACTCGGGCAAAAAATAAGCTTCAGACTTGTCTGATAGCTGTTTAGAAACCTGAAGCTGTTTTTTACACCTTTTCTGTGTTGCATGGTAAGTTAACTCTTAAAAAAAAAATTCTTTGAAGGAGGTCAGAATTGGAATAATTTCCAGCTCTGGGTCCACTGTGAGATTGTATTAACAATTCCAAATCACTGCGTCTAAAGATCTTCATTATTAGGATGTGAAATACAATGTATAACTCCAAAATAAATTTATATTACTAGTATAAATTTTCAACTTGCTTTGTTTTGTTCCACAGAAAATTAAATCAGCCTTGAGGATGTGACAGTTATTCACTTGCCTACATGTAAAAACTCTCCTGGATACTAACAACAATGGTCAAAACACTGCTTAGCAGAGTGATTTTAGCTCTCCTGGCTGATTTTATAATGACATGGCTGATGTGAAGCACATTAAACCCCAAAGAAATTCATGATTTACTACTAAAATTGAAATAACCATATCCAGAAGTGTTTGACTTTTGATTGCTCATCCTAAAAAAAAATAATAAAATCTACATACCTTGAGAATGGGGCATATCGTCATCACTTTCAATTTTTTTCTGCAAACTTTCAATTTCATCGGACGTCATTTCACGATAACTTGGTGATGGTAAACCAATGGAAATGGAATCACTTAATGGATCATGATCTGACCCCAAACTTTCATCATCTGAATCTTTTCGCATAAAATCTTCAACATTTGCATAGATGTGCTCATCATCATCATAGAAATCATCGTAATTCACCTCATTCACAACAATCTCTGGTGTATCGAAATCATTCTCGTGTAAACTTTCCTGTGAACTTGTAAATACATTAACCTCAGGATCGTTTGTTTCTTCACCACCAGAATGTGTAACATCTAGATCATCAGGAAATAACGAGCCTTGACGATCATGCGATCCTAATCGTTTTTTATTTTGTGGACTATACATAACAGGTATTTCTTCATCACTGTCGTTTACATTTGCTAACTTTTCGATTTTAGGTTTAATATGAGCATTTTCATACATTATTTCTTGGTTTTCTAATAATTTTGTATCTTCAGATACAGAGCCTTCAGGTACTGCTAAAGGTGGTTTTATTTTTAACTCATTAATGTCTGTATAAATATGATCATTGTCTTCATCGGAACTAATACTTGAGATTGCATTTTTATTATATGGAATCACCTTAAAACTAGTCCGGTCTTCTGTCCAACCGTCTTTTTTAATTTCAGTTTTAATTTCTGGCACATCCTCATTTGTAAGGGTAGTATCTTCTTTTTGATCAGGTTGCAAAATAGTTTTTGTAGTTTCAGTATTTAAATTCTCATCATTTTCTAACTCAAAAGCGTTGCTTTCAATATTTTCCACATCTTCCAAGTCTTCAGGTGGTGGGGGGAAGTCTGTTGCGTATATCTTCACAGGTACAGTTGGAGGTGCTTCGTCGTTGATATTCAGCTCTTCAAAATGGTCACAATCAACACTTTGTACATTTCGTCGTAATTCTTTAGTTACCATTTTAGTTTGCGCTGAACTTTCAAGAGAAACCCTTCTTGTAGGAGGTTCAACTTTATTTTTTTTCTTACGAGGAAATGTTGATGGGGGAGCTATTGGTTCAATAGGTATAACTCCTCGATTGTTACCAGGGTCTGTTAGCCTTCTAGTAGGAGGTTTAGGCTGTGTTAATCGTTTTTCTTCCTCTTTAAAATGTTGATTCTGGATCTCGAAATCAATACTATTTCCAAAAGAATTTGATTTTTTATGTGCAGAAAATGTACTTAATTCTGGGGAATTATCGAAGGAACCCTTTGAGTTAGAAAAAGACATGATTTCTGTTTCGTTCAATGATGCCATGGATCCACTTAATGATTTCTTTTTTGACATATTTGATTTTTTTGAATCCTTCAGTGGTTCTAATGCAAACTTTTGTTGATAAAGTTCTTCACTTAAAGATTTTAAAGGTTTTTTCGGATTGCTTTCATTTTCTTCTCTATTTTTAAATTCTTTTTTACATTTATATAAGTGAGATAGTATAAATTCTGCTCTGCATAAATCAAACTTAAATTTGTTTACATTTTGTTCAAGATAATATATTTCCTTTTCCAAGGTAGCTTTTGAGTCAAACTCAACATCTGGTGGCTCTAACTCAGGGAAAAGGTTCTTCCAGTCGGAAATAAAACGGTCCTTTAAAGTGCCCATAGCACCAATGGCTAAATTACACAAACCAAGATATTTTTATCGGTATAAGATGCAGGTTTATTTTTTTGTTTTTTGTTTAATCTAAATAAAAATAGAAGATAAGTATTATTATTATTCCACTCAACCTAAAGAGTCATAACTGACAAGCTTCAAAATACTGTGAAATCACCACATTTAAAAAAATACTCAAGAAACAAAACACTATATTGTTTTTTATTTAAAATGGAAAAACACTATTAAACATTAGAACAGGTTGAGTAAAATGTGATGAGAATTATGCTAAGTAGCTCAGGGATAAATACTGTCAATGAATGGGTGTAGTAAATTTAGACTAGAGCCCCTAAAACTACTGGTGATCCTATATCTCACAACACATTTCAAATATTTTGAATGATTGACATGTTGCTTTTATATTTAACCTTCTTATTTGAGTCTTAAAAAATATCAAAGCAAAAATTCAAGACAAAATGTTTATTAAAAGTAGTTATTTAACAAATATTGTAACAAAAGAAGTTGTAAAGCTCGATCTTTTTATAATTTGGAAATATTTTTACTTATTAGGAAAATACTTCAATACTTAAATCAGATTGCATTTGTCTGATAGGTTTTTAAAAAAATCACAAATAAAGAGTAGAAAAAATGATAAAACATATTCTTGACTATTACTAAAATGTAAAACCAGAAAACACCTCTATACAACCTAGAAAATACCTGAAAAATACCTATATTCAATTAGAAAATACCTAGAAAATACCTATATTTAACCAGAAAATACTTTCATTTAACCAGAAAATATTTTCTTCAACCAGAAAATACCTTCATTCAACCAGAAAATAACAATATTGAAACTGACATTTTGTCTGATGAAGTTGTTAAAAAACTTTTACTTTTAAAGTGTGAATAAAATTCCTAAATAATTACTTTATGTTAACCTGCCAACTGCATGCAATCAAAACAACGTCATACATTGTGATCAACATCAATAATTTATATCAAGTAATTTATAACAAATTGAAAGCAAAACTTGAGGACGAACTTAATGGAATACTTTTTAACAAAACAGAGATATTAATATATAAATTGAATCAAATCAATCTACTTGTTATACAGAATAATCTTAATTTTTTTATATATAAATGTAAAATGATACCTTCAAAAGTCAATATTTGATAACATTTTTGATAACACCTATAATATACAGAAAGTAATTTATAATTCAAAATTTTTAATTTTTTTAATCAAAAAAAATACGGAAATTTTAGTTTTCTTGTTTTTCAGTTTCTTGACTATAAATGGATCCTCATTCTATTTTTTGAGCGAGTACTTGATTAAGAATGGACTCTGTTGATTAACTTTAAATTATGCTGCAAATGAGCAAGATAAAAAAAATATTAATATATTAACTGAAGGCATTGCGACCAGGACTGAATATACAGAGTAAAATGTACCCAAATTTGTCTTGTTTACTTGAAAATTTCTTGAATGTGACATATTTTTTTTCTCCTTATGTTCTAAGTTGATACAAAAAATTACAAAAATCTAGAGACAAGTCAAATGTAGATCTTGATACAAGTGACCTTAAAAAAATGAAAACAAAATAACTGCAGAACTTTTCGATTAAATTTTAAGAAATTATTAAATTTTGATTAAATTTTAGGAAAACTTTCTTAAATTTTAGGAAAACTTTCTTTTTGTTTCCGTAATTTATGTTATTGTTCTAAACAGGAAACCGGTATGGAGTTCCTTCTCTCTGCCTAAAAGTAGGGTAGTGAGTGCGTTCTAGTTGTATTTCAAATTGGCTAAATGAAATAGAATAAAAAGCAATTTGTTGTTAAATTTCTTGACTATATTACTTTGTTTTGTTTAATTGCTGGTAAGTGTAACACAAAGTATTCTCTATATATCATACATCTAACATTTGCAATAAACTTTTCTTTTTTTGCCCCAGTTCATATTTTTGCTGTGTTCACAGCTTTTTAGGTGCTAAAAATTAAATCTTTACCTCCAGTTTTTTTCTACAATTTTTTTGTCGAGACTGTGAAATTGTGTATTGAAATTTAGCAAATAATATATATATTTATATTTAATAATATATATTGAACTGGAGAGAAGGATTATAAAATCAATAAAAACAATAACTTCCAACTAGTTTCGACTGTAGCCAATCTCAAGGAACATTTTGATGAAAGTGAATTTTACAGTTATATGACGTCAAATATTGAAGTCATTTACAGATTTTTGATATAATATATTGCTATTTTAGATAGAGTGCAGTTGAAATTTTAAAATTTTAAAATTTTAACCATAAATTGCACGAAAAATTGCAAAAGAATAACGAATATACTGCACTATCTTGTCTTTAGATGAGTTCTTGGTTAAGACCAAATGGGTGTAACGTTTTCAATGTTTGTATCCAAAAGTTTTCTCATTCTTTAATCGCGATGTTATTGTCTCTTTTGATATATTTGTATAATTTAGCTGTTCAATAAGCGTAAATCTTGCCTGTTCTTTAAAGATATGGTTGTTTTGTGCAAAATGTTCGCAAGCTGGAATAGGGTTAGGTTTTAATAATATATATATTAATAATATATAATATATTTTACTTTTGTTTTGATCTGCACCATTTGAAACTGTTTGAAATGTAGCAGCTTCTATGATGATATAGTCCATATTCTATTATATAGACAGATTTCAAAGTGGCGTAGTTTATTGTGATTGCCTTGATAACTCATGAATTCAATATGGTTATTTCTTCACAATCTTTGTCGCCCAAGAGACACAAATTGCCTGTCTAAATTACGCATTTTGCAGAAGCACAACAGGCTTTTTTTCTGATGATTGCCGGAAACACTTCTTTAACAGTTTGTGGCGATAGTTTTGCGTTTCTTCAGATATTTTTCAATCAGACGTCAGAAGCTGTAAGTTTAGATAAATCTTTTATTTTTAAGTATAGTAAAGTCGTCTTATAAAGTCATACAAAAACCCATGTAGTGATTTTTCTTAACATACGCATTGTCTGTGAAAAAAAAGAAGTTTACAATATTTTATCTAACTGTGATTCTTGATTTGTCATATTTTTTCTTATTTATCAGTTTATATATCAATCAAACCATAAGATGTAGCTCCAGGTCTAATAAGTATAAATAACTAGTTGCAGATCGTTCAGTTTTTTTGTCTTCTGTATTAATTTTAGGATTTTCTCCACCTTTATCTTGTTTTCTCTACTAAGCTATTACAGTACTGCAGTAAGGCTTAATTATTATTATATGCAATTTTTGTTTTTATGTTTCGCTGTCCCTTCTACTTTGGCTTGCCAACAAGGTACATTTCTCAATTATAAGGAATATTTATGACATTATTTTTGCAGAAGCACGACGTAAGTAAAGGAGAAATCCGAAAATTCTTACTTGGATGTTTTTATTTGGATGACATCACGTGCGTTGATTTTGTGACTTTTGCTTGGCACAAAATAGCACCCACAAAATTTATTTTCGGGTATATTTTCTTCCACAGTAGCTGTAAGTACCAATTACTCTTTTAATTTCTAGTGCCTTTGGATTCTTTTATAAGTCTTATAAGACATGCACCTAGTAATTTAAGTGAACAAGTTCTAAAGAATAAAAGTGTCAAATTAGTATATGTCTTAAACTCCTTTATTGTTTTCTGTTCATTTTTTCTTTGTTTTTATATAGTATTTAATTATTCTTAGAACAAATATAGTTTGTACTTCTTGTTGTTAGATATTTTTCTCGATTTTTAAAGAGCATTTCTTTTTATTTCGAACTATATTTTTTCTATTTCCTTTTCGCTTTGGTTTCGTTTTATATCGTTCTGTATTCCTATTTATGTGGTTCTGTGTTATGGTTCTGTGTTCCACTTCCAGGTTCTGTGATCTACTTCCCAGGTTCTGGGTTCTATGGTTCTGTGTTCCACCAAGGTTCCTGGTTCTGTTGTTTTCTATGGTTTGGTGTTCCAGGTTCTGCATTCTAATAGTTTTTTTAGTTGCAATTCCTTCCAATTCCAATTGCAAAAAATGCCTGGTTTGAGTTGTAACAAATACTGTAGAACGTTAAAAGTCCTTTGACCTGTTTTTTGGCTTGCCAACAAGGTGCTACGCTTCCGCAATTATTAGGGATATTTTTATACTTTAGCTGTTTAGGTATTTGAATCCTTTAAAGGGACCTACTCAGGTGGTTTGGCCAAAATAATAAATTGCTATTGAAACTTTGTGAGATGAAAGATACCTACTTCAGTAATCACATATCAAAATTTGAGCCACTTTCTATGTGTAGTTCTCTAGATATTTGTAATACAATACATGATTTCACAGTCTCGGCTTTTGAACAACATCAAAGGATTTCCGCGCAGGCGCAAAAAAATCGTAGAAAAAATCGGGTGGTAAAGATTTTGTTTTTAGGTTGCGAGAAGCCGTGAACACAGCATTAATACAAATTGGGGCCAAAAAAAAGAGTTTTTATTGCAAAAGTTAGGTGTAGATAGATAGAAAATCCTTTGTTTAACACTTATCAGCAGTTTTTAAATAAAACAGAGCAATGTAATTCCAGAAATTTAATAACAAAAAAACTTCCACGTGCAACGCTGCCATTATTTCTGTTTGTTTACCTCCGAATATCTGCGATGGAGAACACTTTTTTGTCGAGACTGTGAAATCATGTATTTTCGAATTTTCCATCTTCGAAACAGGCATGTCTGGCTACCATTTTTAAAGTTTATTGATGTATAAAACGAAGCGGAACAGAAATATGGAAGACCAACACATGCTCTGTTTTTAGGATATTAAAAAAATTAAATCAATAATATAACTATATAATTGTTTATTGACAAGTCATTTTTATAGAAAAAAAAAGATTTCTTCATTTTGTCCGGAAGTCCGGAACGATTTTTTGCGGAAGCACGCCGTGCAAATTTGTAGCGAAAATTTGTGCGGAGTGCGGGAGCTCTTTTGTCAAATTTTTAATATTTAAATGGGTGTAGAATTTATTCGAATTTCTCCCTTACTCGGCCAATTTTCATTTATGGCTCGTTTTTTGCTATTTTTTTTGGTAAATCTTTGTGTGCCACAATATTGCTAGCCTCAAACATAGACCGCGCTAAAGCTTGAAATACCTCTTTAAAAGTAAGGGTCTGTATCATAGGCTAAAATTAATTGATTTATAGATTTTCTGTCCGCCGTAAACTAGTTCTTGCAGTATGTGAGGCGACAGATTTTTGTTGTCGATTTATTCACTCAGAAGCTGGAAGTACAAGTAAATATTTCATTTTTAAGTATACTAAGCTTTCTTTTAAGTCTCACATCAACTTGTGCTACATTTTATATTTGCCCGTTTGCTTGTGTAGTGAATATTACAAGTTCTCAATATTTAATCTGTCTAATACCGTGATTAAATTGTACTTTGTACATTTGTTGAGGTTTTTTGTTGCAACTTGGCTAGTTTGTTTTATTATTTTAATGCTAGTAGCTAGAAAAACCTTACTTGAATTGATCTGATATGAATATACAATGCTTGATCCAGATTTCTCACCGTCAGTTAGCTATTTTTTGTTGTTTTTTGACTCGATTTTTTATAACTACTGTACACTACAGTAACCTGCTAACCCATTTATTTTGGCTTGCCAACAGGGCACATACCTGCTTCCGCAATTATTAGGGATATTTATTAAAACTTTCTTAAATTATCAAGAAAACTTACAACCAAAATATGTATGTCACAATTTTAAAGACTGCGATAATTCATAATGGTAGGCAAAAATGTAAACAAGTTATCAATAAAAGTTTTGTTAATAATCTTTAACATTTAACTTTTGATAAACTTGTCTAAATAAGCTTAGAATTACAGAAGTTGTGTATACATTTTTTAATTATCTTTCTAACTGTATAAGTTTTAAAAGCAATTTACCAAAACAGAATCATGAGGAGACTAAGTCCCTTTAATAAATTAAAAAAAACACAAAACAGTTATTGGTTAGGGATTATATTTGTCACTGTATGATATATTAACGTGTAAAGTAGCTCAAAAAGCAAATGTAAACATTAAAATCCGTCTATAATAATAAATAGGAGAGAGATATACAGACATTCTGGGTAATGTTTGGTGTACCGTGCACCGTTTTATGTATGTATATATAGAGTAACTCCTTATCCTCTTCTATATATCG
>JAYJMI010720163.1:0-15659 GCA_036873855.1 Sarsia tubulosa
TGTGGTTGGATTTGTTTACCCCCTGTTGGTTTTTTGACTAAATCAAAAGATGAAACATTTAGCATCTTAAAAAAACTCCTAACTAAATAGCCGAAGACGTAGTGTAATGGATTTGTTCACGGACTCGCACTGCAATGCACCGTGTTCAAACCTTGACCACTGCTAGGTAGTGTATGTTAGACGCTGGCTATGCATTCAGTAGAGTCGGTTGTGTGGGGGTTGGTAAATCTTATCTATATACAAAGTGTTGCCTACACATCTTGCGCATCAAAACCAAAAGGCTCATTTCTCAGCTACAGAATGAGATATTTAGAGATTGTAAATTTTAGCTGATGATTGGAAACATGAAACTTTAAGTTCTGAAATTTAACGTGTAATCTATACTTATGTGTATAAAATTAGCTTTAAGTATTCTGATATTTTATTTCTTGTAATTAAACCTATAAATACAACCAAACATTTTGTCTGGCTATATTAAAGGTACTATATAAACCTAATTTTATATAAAAAAAAATTATATATATATTTTTTATAATTTTTTTTTTGTCCCTAAAAAGTAGAGGTATCATAGAAATCATGTGCTAAATATCTTTTTAGCACATGATTGTAAATTTTAACTGATGATTGGAAACATGAAACTTTAAGTTCTGAAATTTAACGTGTTTTCTCTTATATATCAAAGCTCTTTATTTAATTAAATACACCAATTCAACATGATACTATAAATAGAAATATTAGCAACCCGTACCCTAAACTATTCTGAGTCTCTTTTATAAAAATATTCTATAACAATAAACAAGTCATTAAATATTTCTCTTGACAATTCGATGAACAAGTAAAATGGAAATAGTTTAGGGGGGACAGAATTAATTAGGTTGCTAAAGTTAACGATGTTGAATTGGTGTATTGAGCACTATTCTTTGATAAGAAGAAATTAACATACATAAGTATAGATTACGATAAACAAAACTCTTAACTTATCCCCTGTCAGATCTGAAATGCTACTTTGAAGTTTTCGTCATTACCAACTTTATATTCAATAGGGAGACATTTGTAATTTATACCATCCGCGATTCGATATACATTAAATAGTTCATTAAAAGGTGTGAAATGGAATTTTAAGTAGCATTTTAAGGAATTGATTGGCTAATACCGATATTTTTGTAAAAAACTTGTGTCATTTTAAGGGGCTATAACTTTGGATTTCCAAATCACAATAACATAAAACTAACTACATCTAGAATCTACAAGCAAATGTTTACCAAGCCGCACCTTTAAGTGTGTTTAACATAAAGATGTTTGACATAGGTAAAATAATTTCAAACCAAGATAACTTCAATTCCAATTTTTTTTCAAGAATTATTTTTCGAAAAAAATATAAATAATCTTTTTTCTATTTATATAAACAAGAATATTATATAGTATTATTATATTATATAATATTCTTGATATAAACAAAAATTATTTCCAAATTCTTGAATGAAGTTCTCTAAAACATGGATACAAAATAAAACCACAACTTGTTTTTATAGTATTTTGTACCAATTAAAAGGTGATTATAGCAAATCACAGATAGGTTTGAAACGAGTAAAGTTTTGCAAAGAACTTATAAAATAAATTTAACTACTTGTGTCTCCCTGTATTTGCAGCTCCCTGCATACTGCATAAGCATACTGCATAAGTTAAAGGGGTTATGACGTCCTCCTAGAAAAATGTGCCTAGAAAACACCAATGATCAGGGGATAACATTATATAGTTGTTTAAGGTTTCTACTACTAATACTGGCACTAATGTTTCATTTAAAGAATCTAAAAATTAAGTTCATTGCGAAATTTGTCATTGATAATGTCTTTATTGTTCCTAACAAAGCAATATTATTATTGCAGTTGTTTCAAACCAAAGAGTCCTGGGCTGAGGCTATAGTAACTCTTTGTTCAAACCTATATAGACAGCTTTGTAAACACTGAAGTTTAACTTAATAAAAAAAAAAATATAAAATACCCTTTAACTAATAATATAGAAATATCTTATTTCCAGTTAATGAATTGGGAATACTGTTACTTTATATTTCGAAATAGTCTACGGTTAGTTCACAGTAAAAAACCGTAGACTTATATTAAAATATTTGAAAGGTCATGGCAAATCTATATAAAATTAAAGTATATACTTTTCTAGTTTTTTAATATTATGTTTCGCTTTTTTAAACAATACCAACATGAGATTGTTTTAAAAAAATGGAAAAGTTAAAGAAGTTGTTACATCAGAATCCAAAATCGAAAAAATATGAAAATCTGCTTAAAAGTCTTGAAAAAGTACATGCATTTTGGTGTAAGTTAGTTTATTTCACAAGAGGATTTATAGATGTTTTGTTGTTGTTGTTGTTGTTTTTGAATGTCGTATTAAAAACTTTTTTCAGTCAAAATTTTCATTGGGATATTATAGAGCCTGTTTCTATTCTGCTCTTTTTTGTTAGTGTATTTTAAGGACCAAAATGCGTTATTATTATAGTAGTAATTTATATTTAAAAAACATTGCGTTCAGGAAGAACAAACAAAGCTGACTGAAACTTATTGTATTATTTATGAAAGTTTAGGAAAACCAATTGTAGATGTTTTTTTAGTACATATATGAGATGAATATGAGTTAGTATTTTGGATTTTCTCGAATTGTAAATTGCTTCTTTGATGATTACCACTAATAAAACGTTGACTATAAATTCAAAATTGATTTTAAAATTCCGGTAAATAATTTTTATGAATTTTAAAAATAATTTTTTACTACATTTTTTACTTTGTTTTAGCAGCTGAAATTAGTTAAATTTGTAACTCTTGCTTTCATCCATCCTGACCTGATTCAATTTTATACTCTCAGGAAGGTTTTTATATATACTTTTTATACAATTTAAAATTTTTGCATAAAAATGGCAAAAAATAAATAAAAGCCAAAAAAAAATAATAAGATATTGTATACCAGGTACCTGGTTATTAACCTGATCTTTTTGAGAAATATGGAATAATTTGTAAAGGTTTGACATGTAGAATTTCTTCAGTTTGATCACGTAGCTAGACTAGATATGAATTGATAACCACGGTGTAAGACATATATACATGTTCACTGTTTCATAGTTAATACGAGGTAATACGAAAATTCGAAGCAACCCAGCATTAGGTTAAATAGCTTTTCTTTCCTAAACTTTCTAGCAATAAATATTTTTGTATCTTCGAAAGTAATGAGTTCTAAAGTAATTTATCTAAAGTAATTTAACATATTTCTAAAGAACAACAGCTTAAAACTTCAATGTTTACAAATAAAGTTTTATTTTTCTGCGGATTTTTTGACTCATTCCTCCCTAAAGTAATGGCGAACACATATTTCCGCAATTTTGTGGGATAATGATAAATAGAATGTTCGGTTTTCTTTAATGTCTGTCAATTTAATTTGTCTCGTTCTTTATGTACTCTCGTTTGCCGAAATATTTTCTAAGATGACAAATATTAGGTCGAGATTATATTTTGCTTTTTTCTGATTTCGTAGTTCGAATAGAGCTTCGGGTGAAAAACAATTTGTTTTGATATGAGTCTATCTTGATAGCTATTCTTCAAATTATTTATAAGTTACCGTTGAGCCTCAAATGTTCTTAACTTTTAAATTCGGGCTCGATGCACGAACGGGTTCGATACACGATCGGGTTCGATACACGAATTGTTCTTAGGATGCACCTAATTTCTGGCAAAGTATGAGGCGTTTGTTCTTATAGAATATGTGATTTAAATTTTATGATGTACAGTACATGCATTTTGGTGTAAGTAAACCAGTATTTTATATTTTGTTGTTGATTTTTAAAGATATCTTATCCAAGCAAAATCTTCATTTTAGGGAACCTAAAAGTTTCAAATGAACTTTGCCACTTGGTTTGTTTTTGGACCCCAAGTTTCACCGAAGGGGTCCTATAAATCCAGCTCTGTT
Organism: Sarsia tubulosa; assembly: GCA_036873855.1. Lineage (NCBI taxonomy): Eukaryota > Metazoa > Cnidaria > Hydrozoa > Anthoathecata > Corynidae > Sarsia > Sarsia tubulosa. The sequence continues at coordinate 3,967 of JAYJMI010720163.1, forward strand.
TGTTCGTCCGTCCGTCCATAATAGTCAGTTCTCAGGAACCGCTTATTAGTTTTTTCTGATTTTTTGCATGAACATCAATGTAGAAAAGTAACAAAGCCTGCTTTTTTTAGAAAACTCTTGTTGTCATGTAAACAGGGTCAAAAGGTCAATTTTGGCCAAAAAATGACATTTCTTTAAATATCTCAAGATTCGATCAATAATTTTTTAAATATTTTACACAAAGTTAAAGGTTATATGTACATATTTGTACATATGTACAAAACTGACATAGGTGTCACCTTACCGAAAACTTCTGTTACTTTGAAATAGTGGTCAAAACCTCTGGTTCCTGACCAAAAGTGGTCAGGAACCGCTTATTAGTTTTTTTCTGATTTTTTGCATGAAGTTAAAACATCATAAATGTAGGAAAGTGACGAAGCTAGACTTTTTTAGAAAAACCTTGTTGTCATGGCAAAATGATTGAATTTAATTTTAATAAATAAAATTGTAGCTAACATTCATATTGCATTGTCCTCATAAATTATTTCTGCATAAAGACCTTATCGGACAAAACATTGTCGGACAAAATTTTCGTCACCTAAAGAAAATTTCGTCACTTTTGTCCGACGAAAAATATTGTCCTTTTTTGAAATTTCGTATTTATCCTTAAAAGTGGAGTATTTATCATAAACGGGCTGGAAACAAACTAAAAATCAATATAAATGATTTTGTCACTTTTGTCCGACATTGTTTTGTCCGATAAGTATTAAAAAGCTTCCGGGGTCCATTAATAATTGATTCCTTGTTTGTTTTATATTTTAAAGACCAAAATGCTTTATAAGTACTAAAGATATTTTAAAAAAATAGTTTGTACGAAGATTTTTCGAAAAAGCCGAACAACGAGACGAGCAAACAAGGAACGAACGACACAAACGAAAAAGACGAACAAACGAGGCAAATTGAAACACTAATGTCCTAAATCACTGTATATAATTACTAAAATTATTCCTTGAACTTATTTTTTGGCTTATTCACACTTCGCTCTAATTAATAAGACCGCAGTTATTTTCATAACCGTTTGATTTTATTCATTCATTACAACAGCTGATATGATAATAATTATGCTAACGCATATAGACCTTTTCATTTATATCTTTATATCGTTTTAAAACGAGGCGAAGCTTGTAGAAATACCCATGTGGGTAATAAAGTTTAATGGCATTTATTCATTTTTAATTACAGTTAATTACTCAAGACGACAATTCTACAAGCTTCGCCTCGTTTACAAACGGATTTTTCTCCTTCGCAGATAATAATGAAAAGGTCTATTATAATGCCATCTTATTAGACGAATCATCTTTAAGGATAGAAACTAGGTTGTCTAAGAAATAAAAGCATTTTGTAGTAGTTTTAAAAATTAAATACAGGTCTTGAGTTTAATTTCTGAATTGGGAACTATTAGGTTGTTTTTATTTGGAAATCTTATAGCTGTTATACATTATTTGCAGTGCCCGCAGAGCTAAAATTAGAATAATTTGGTGAAAAAAAGTCTGTTTCAAAATAACCCCCTGCGTAGTAGCCTACGATATAGACCCTTTACGAAAAACGTGTTTTTCTAGGGTCTATGAAATAATTATTTCTATGCTATTTCAAAATTTACGAAACGCATGCATTAGGAAAAGAATACTATATCAATTTTCTATGGCTGCAATATATCCCACGATGATAATACGCTATTCCTATGATAAGTGAGAAATTTATGGGATTAATTTGTAGTTGCACATTAGATCACATTATCGTTAATAAGAATAATAAAACACAGTAAAAAGGTCGGGCTATCATTAACATCGAGTAAAAAGGTCGGCCTAAATGTTAACCTGAGTGTTGTTTTTGAATTAGAGAATACTTTCCGTAAGAAGTAAAAGTAGTCATTTATTGATAGGTTAAATACTTTTCGTAAGAAGTAAAAGTAGTCATTTATTGATAGGTTAAATACTTTTTGTAAGAAGTAAAAGTAGTCATTTATTGATAGGTTAAATACTTTTTGTGGAAACTCGATGTTTCAAAGTTGTGTTTTGATAACTTAAAAAAAACCATATAATTAATACAAAGTTATTAAATATATGCGAGTCATCTGCGTGTCATCTGCGTGTCACCGTGATACTGATATGAGTGAATAATCTGTTTTTGATTTAAGGGATTAATTACATACATAAAGCGAATTAGTCCAACTAACCTGCCCGGAAATGTTCTTACCTTAGAGGTTGTTTTTTACGTAGAAGCAATTATTTTAAAAATCACAGTAATAATTTTTATCTGCGGAAAACTATTTTTTAGCTTGGCTACCCAGGCTAGTCTGCATCCACGTGATTACCCCCTAAATCGAAAAAATAATTACCTATAAAAGAATTTAATATTAGTTTAAATCTGGTCGGATTGAGTTTTAACCTTACGTCACATGTCTGGACAAGATATTAAGCGAAAGTATTATGTTTTATTGCATGTAACTTTCAGTTTTGTAGCGACTTGTCTTACATTTCTAATCCGAAAATCGATAAGTTTCAAAATATTGATGACATTTCAGTAAATTTGGCAACATTTTTGCGTCTATTTGTTTATAAAAACTTTCACAAAGTAATCAGAAAATAGAAATTTCAAGTTCAGAAATTTATGGTAATTTTGCCAACTGATGCTGTACCGAGCTGAAGTTTTTAATCGATTAAAGGCCGTGTTACACTCTATTTGTTTCGTTTTGAAGTGCTGAAAATTTGAAATTTGCTGTTCAAATTGTTTGTGCAACAAACAAAAATGTTTTGAAAATAATCGTGACTAGATTTTTATTCTTTCGGTTAAACATGTGACGTCATTAATCTTATATTGACTTGCTAATTAATGAGTTGTCTTACAACACCTAACTTCAATTCTTGCTAATATTTACCCTTTGTTATTTACATTTAATATCACGACTTTCCTAGAACTCATATGATTTTTGTTGGCCTTATCTTGTTTTTCTAGTTTTATTTTAATCTATTAACACAGTGAACTACTTTTAGTATTCGACTTTCGTTTTATCTGACCTTAAAAACTAAAACGATTTTTATGTTGGATACTAACCCTATACTTTTTAACATTAAGGACTCGGGTCCCACGTAGACATAATAATGATGCCCGTAGTAAAGCAAAACATAACTGTGTTCTTACGTAAGAAATCACCGTAAAAGATATCACCAATCACCAATCAAATTACGTAAAAGATAGGGAAATACCGTAGAATATTTCCCGTCGCCAATGATTTTCGAACGCAAAAATTACGTTTTAAACCAATCAAATCACTGGATTTGCAAATACAGCTTTTCTGCATTATTAGCCGGGTAATAACTATATATAATACTGTATAACTGGCTAAACATTAGTTACCCCGAATATTTAGAAAGTGCATTTCTTAAAAGATGAATTAGATGTCACAAATCCGAGTATTTATCCAAACATTGATTTCCAGGGGGAAATCACTTTAGAAAAGGTCAAATCGACAATGACCACTTTTTGTGCTCTACTTTCATTTTCTCTGAAAAACTAAATAAAAATCTGATAGCTATATAAGGTATAACTAATTAAAAAAAAAATAGTTTTGACGATCATTTAGGAAAGAGGTTTTGTTTAAGATATATGCGATATCACAGATGAGAATATTTATTCAAAAATTTCATGTCCAAGGACTATAGAAAAGGTCAAATCGACAAAAGTTGATACCAAAATTCCTTTTTACAAAAAACTCTGTCAAAGCAATAACTTAATCGTGTTTAAAAAAAACGATCCATTGTTTTTGTTTTTTGAATTTGTTTTCAATTTGTTTGTACATATAATGCCTTAGACTTGGCTTGCCGTTATAGTAACATGACGTCATCAAAGCAAATCGTAAATTTGCAAACTATAAGGAGATATAAATACGAAATTATTGTTTGACTTCGTCAATAAACACAGTATAATTATATATCCAATCGCACGTATTTAACTAAAAAGATATAAGTTTTCAAAGATGATGGAACTAAAAAAAAATTAGCAGATATAATATACAATTTGAAATCATAATAGTACTGAGGAGTAATTGACATGTTTTGATATCGATATTATTGAAAAAAAGTTAAGACCTTATATAAGCTTAAGCGTTGAAAAAAATGACAAAAAAGCGTTATGAAATTATTCCCAAAATAACATATAGCTTCCATCAAGTTATGGATATTGGTATGATAGAATTAATTTATCTTTGTTAATATACTTTTGTCACACTTTTGTACACTTTTGAATTTTATACACTTTTCCCCCTTTATTTTGGTTGAAACTTGATGTCATAGCTTATCTTTAGATTTTCTTGCTCTAAACAGCTTGTATGTTGAAATCTAAAATATGTTTTTTAAACCGTGTAGATACAATATCAACTTAGAGATCTGTAAAGACCTTCTTGTCATACAGGGTTGTTTTTTAAAAATTTCCTCACGGAAAAGTGAAAGACAATAGAGCAAAAGATAGCTAAAAAAAGTGCAATATATTTTGACATACAGTTAATTTTTCCGTCTATAACGGAAAGGGGGTATAAAATAAAGAGATACAAAGATTTCCTTTCATTGGCCTATGGATTTTACAATGTATTAGTTATCTGTAAATATGTCCATAGATATTTTGGATTACTACTGTATTTATCAGGGGTTTTTTTTCAAGCTATTGAAAGGTTTATTTCTTAGATATTCTATAATTTGAGTCTACCTCTATGTGTTATGGATTATGCTAGATACTGAAAATCCTTTTAGTTTGCTATATCTATCTTGACACTTCTGAATCCCATCACCTAGATTTTCTTTGATATTTCTCCCTTATCGGAAATATTCCGTGCGCTATCGAAAATATTTCGTGCGCTATCGGAAATATTCCGTCCGTTATCCGAATTCCCCTTTTTAATACATATTTAATTTTACAGGTTCAACAGATTCTGAATGGCTCGGCAATCTTTTCTCTACTATGGTATATCATCAAGCCGATGCCCAAATACAAGAAGCTGCCTGCCGTTCAATAGCCAATCATATTACAGCAAATCCAAGTTTATGCAGTTTGATTGGTGAAGAATGTCACCTGATCGCTATCCATAGTAGTGTAATGGCTGCTTTAAATATTCATATCAAAGATTCTTACGTGTTTCAAGCCGCATGCTGCGCCATTTTTGAAATGGCTATCCATTCACGCAATTTGCAACAGTATCTCATTATCCGTGGAGCTTATTTGTCAATATTGCATGAAATGAAACAAGTGAAAAGTGATGTTGAGATACATACTTTCGGATATCATGCATTGCGAGCTTTAGCTTACCAGAATCCTTTGCAAGAAGAAGTCATGTTTAAATATGGTTTACTTTCACTTATTGAACATGATTTGAAATACTTTAAAGATCTACCATTATTAAAAGAAAGTATTTGTTTACTAACTAGCTTGGCTACCAATCTTGAAATTGTCAGACGCCAATGCTTACATAGCCTGTTACCACAGTGTATTTTAAATATAGTTCATAAACATCAGAATGATGCAAGAATGGTGGAGGTTGGAATGGAGGCTATTGGTAAGAATGTTATTTTTGGTATCGTAGTATAACAATGCGAGGCTAAACATTCATTTACACGATCATAATGTCTTAGACAAATGTGTCATTTCAACAAAAATCCCACTTTTAGACTAAACTTAAATACATAATTTCTTAGGTTATCGTCTTTAATTGGGTAAACAAAAGTTTACTCGTAAGGCTCCTGTTTCACGTGGTTACGGCTTTTTCACTTGTTTTCCGTAAGTCTATCTCGTATATTTTATTAACCGAGACAATCATTTTCATTTTTAATCAATGATTAATTCGCTATTAAACGCTTATGGTAAAATAAAAAAAACTCCATGCCTTCTACGATTGTGATTGTAAATTGAAGTTGAAAAAAATAAAAAAACAAATAACTTGCATTTTTTTAGCTGTGTTCTGCGCTTCAGAAGAGAACCAACTACGAAAGATTGAAAATATTCGTATATTATGTGACGTCATGTACTGTAACCAATTAAATGAAATAATACAACAAAAAGGATTTATTATTATGCAATTAATGGTTGCAGATGAAGAATTTGCCAAAAGTAACGAAATCGCGAATGAAATTGTTCGAAGTGTAATTAGGTCTTTAACAAGGTGCGTTACTTTATACTTTATCCCATTTTATAAGATAAAAGGATAAGGCTTTCTAATTGTTTTTCTACCAGACCTAATTACCTTATTACGAGGAAACATTTCTTAATATTGAGAAAAAGCCAGAAATACGGACTTTTCTGTTTCCGTAGAATCAGACTCAAAATTTAATTGAAAATAGATTTTGTAGATATGTTTACACTGATTATATAATACTATGCGGAAACTCGAGAGTAACTTAAAATATTCTCGAAAGTAACAATTTTCTTTTTGTTTCATAGTTATCAAGATGTACACGTGCACACAGAATGTTGTGTCTTATTGATACTACTACTTGAAGGTGAAGAAGTATTTCGTAAAGCAATCAAACTCATGGCTATTCAAAAGAATTTACACGAATCATTATTCCATCTACTTGAGTATTATAACAGTGAAGATAGTATTTACTATCTTTTACAGCAATGTCTTGCGGAATTATGTTCGGAACAAGAAATATCGAATACGGCATTACAAACAGCCTGCACTTTAGGTTATCATAAATGTGCGGAATTCATGATTTGTTTAAATGCGGAAGTTGATACGGAAGTCAATGGTATTGAACCACCATTATGCTTGGCAGCTAGAAGAACAAACTTAAAACTTATTAATTTATTACTCTCCTTGCAACCCACCCATATATGTAATGCACTTGCGATATCATTAAAAGAAGGCTTATTTGAAGTTGCTGGAGCGCTATTACGTCATTTGGGTTACGAAAAACGAAGCGACAGTATATCATGGAGTGCGGTAAATATTGATGAACTTATTCCCGATATTTTATTAGCTACTATCGCTTGTGCGAATGAAATTGATGACGGATTTATAAAACCTTCAAGTCCCGCATTGAATAATAATTTTACTTTTGTTGGTCGTAGAAAACGTGCGGCGACACTTGCAGTACCGTCAGAAAAAGTCGAAGTATTACGACCACGTTCATCGTCATCAATTTTTATGGATAGCGATAAGCGATTTAATAACGAAAGAAATTTGACGACAGTCAGTGGTGTTGCATTGCCTTTCAATTCTTTAGATCCCCGTCTGGATAAACAAGAACCACTTGAAAAACATTTTGTTATGACGTCACCTACAAAAGGTCTCTGTTACCCAGGTCATCCGGATGTTGCTCTTATATCAGAACCGTTTCTTGGGAATCTTGTGTCACCGGAAAAAAAAATTCAACAAAATTTAATACCGGTGAAATCTCCAAGGAGAAGAAAATTTCGAAAGTCGTTGTCTGAAAATAATATAATGGTGACTGGTCAGTGCAATTCTGTTGATCAAAATCAACCTCGAACCCCGCCTCCTTCGAAAATGAAACGTTACGAAGGTACAAGAGATCGAACCCAAAGTTGCCTACCTACATTTCTAGACACATTAGTCAATAATATTAAGTTATTGGACGTTTCACATAACAACATTAAAAACTTAGTATCTCTTGGAAATTGTTCAGCCCCAAATATTGTGGCTTTTTTGCATCATTTAACCTATATAGATATTTCTTATAATAATTTAGAATGTGTTCCGAATAATTTCTACTGCAAGCTAAAGAACTTAAAATCACTTTCAATATCGCATAATCATTTAACAATATTTCCGTATGCATTATTTTCAAATCCAAATATAGAAATACTTGATATTTCGTCCAATCAAATTAGTTCAATAGACCCTAAGAAACTAACACTTTCACTTTCGTTATTAAAGCTTGATGTTAGTAACAATAACCTAACTGAATTTCCAGTTTGGATAAGCGAGGTTTTTCCTCGATTAAACAAATTATTCATATCACAGAATAATATTAATACTATACCAGATAACGCGAGAGGTTTTCGAGGATTACAAGAGTTAAAAATGAGTCGTAACAAATTGAAATCACTTCCAGGAACGTTTGTATCACAGTGCACCTCGCTAGAACGAATTGATCTTTCGTTTAACGAGTTAGAAACACTACCGGAATACGCTCCTAGCACTTTATCACGCCTGATGACAATTAAAATATCTCATAACAAACTAAATGAACGTAAACCATTTTTCATACCAAAAATTCTTCTCGCAACACCCTCTTTACAGTTTCTCGATATTTCACATAATAAAATCACGGAATTACCTGATCCGTCATGTTGGAGTTCACGATGTATACGAGAATTACGATTTAATGATAACGGAATTAAATGTATAAATATGGGTAGTAATGCTGGTACAATGTGGCCAGTGATATCACGACTTAATTTATCGTGCAATTCCATATCTCATCTTCCTCCTGCGATTGGTCAGCTTGTCACTTTAACGTCACTGGACCTTAGTTATAATAACGTTACGTCACTACCAGACGAAATCGGGCGTTTAACTCAATTATACGAATTCTCTTTGAGTGGCTTGAAATTGAAATTAGATCAAGCCCTCTCAAAAGCTTCGCCCCATGACATTGTATCCTTTTTTAGCTCCAAGTTAAAAAACGCTGTCAAATATCGACGTATCAAGCTGATGTTGGTAGGCGGTGGAGGGCGTGGAAAAACATCTCTGGTTAGACAATTAGCATTTAAAAAGCACCCTACTTATAATGTTGCAACAGCAGGCGTAGATGTCAGTAACTGGGTGTTAAGTCCTTCTTTGTTTTCGAATAACAAAGATATCGTAATGAACACATGGGATTTTGCGGGTCAAGAAGACTTTTATAGCACGCATCAGTATTTTTTAACATCTAGGGCGTTATATTTAGCTGTGTTCGATGCAAGCAAGGGAGTTGAAGAAATCAATGCACTTACGCCTTGGTTATTAAATATTCAAGCCGTTGCACCCGAATCTGTCGTTATTTTAGTCGGAACACATGCCGACAAAATACCGAAAGAAAACAGACAAAGGTATATAGACGATCTACTTTCGTACGCGGATGAATATTTAAACGGTCCAGGATTTCCTGAAATCAGAAAGAAAGCGATAGTGAATTGCATGAAGGAGAATAAAGCTATGGAGTCTCTACGTGATAAAATATTTGAAATCATTTCAAGTTTTAAATATGAAGGCGAATCTATTATAGAACAAATGGTTCCGAAAAGTTACCTTGATTTAGAAGATGTTATTCAAAAGGAATCGCGTAATTTAACTACGAATAAGCTCCTCCCTATTGTCACTAAACATCGATTGTGGACGCTCGCAATGGACGCTGGGGTACTCATCAACAAGGATGAATTTGATGCTGCTTTGAAGTTCCTGAAGGAAACTGGTGAGTAGTTTTATAAAAAAAATCAGCTAACACATTTACACCGGCAGGTATACACATTTCGAAATTTTCAACACATCGAATCGCTTTAGCCATTTTCGATTTTTGTAAAACAGATGTTTAGTTGTATCATAATGTTGTTTATATTTCAGCTTAAGATGTTGATAGACCATAAATTTCGAGGAATATATTTTTGCGATCGAGGACTCTAAAACTAGCTTAATTCGCGGAATTTATATTTGTGATTAAGGTCACAAATGTCCTTTATTTGTAGGCAAACTACAGTATTTGTTTATATTGATAAAATTTTGAAAAAAAATAGAAAATTCTTTGTTTCTTCCGCGAAAATTTCTTCCCTCGAAAATATATTCCGTCAAGGTACCTAACATTAGGTAAGAAGTTTAAGCTGCTCAATAAAAACGTGGAAACTATGAACGTTGAAAAAACCCAGACATTATTCAACAAGGCTTCAATTAGGAAATTAATCTTATACAATTACTTAGAAATAACTGTAGAAATCGTTAGTCTTGTCTTGTATCAGCATCATTTACCATCAGATATTTAATTATTTATCCTTAGGTATATTGATGCATTTTATGGATAGTAAATTAAACTTGAGTTCACTATATTTTATCGACCCACAATGGCTATGTAAAATGATGGCCAGAATCGTCACTGTGAAGGAGATCAATCCTTACATAACACCAAAAGGAATATTATCAAAAGAAGATGCGTGGAAGTTGTTTATTAAAGATGGCTACCCCGAACTATTCTTAGAAAGATATTTTAGGTAAGTGACGTCATAATCGTCAAATAATCATATTTTTTAGGTCCTTTATATCTCAGTTGGAAGTTTTTGTTTTAAAATTTATGTTAACTCTTCGAAATTTCATAGCTAAAATCATAAAATCATGGATAACATCTTTAATGACACTTAAGTTATTAAGGTAAGATTATTAAAAGTGTCGGTTTTTTGGAATTTTTTTTGAACATATACAAAAGTCTTGAGCCGTTAATTTACCAAGTTATTCAAGTTCAAGTTTATAATATAATCCAGCTATAATTAATTTCTGTTTAGACTTCTTCAGAAATTCGAAATATTACTGCCATTATCGGCAACAAAATATCTAATCACTTCACGGCTACCTGCTTCTACTCCGCAATATATCCTTAGTATTCAAGAAAATCTACTTTCAACTACTGACATCATTCATCGTCGTTACGTGTTCCCGTATATACCTAATGGGATGTGGAATCGATTGATAACGAGAACGTTGATATATGCAGAAGTGCCAAGTGAAGATGAAGTCAGCAAGGTGAGTAATTCTTGTCACGTGTTAAAAACAAACCATTATAGAGAGATGATTTATCAACAACAAACAACAGAACGACAGATCACATCTACTGCCTAGACTATGTATGTTTTTTTTTAAATCATAAATGAACAAAATTAAGGAACTCTGAGTTTTATCGAAAATTTTTTTACACTTTTAAAATATATCAAGATTTTATTGTTTATGCTTATACATTTGATATTGACAATCCTTTTCAACGTTTCAAAATGCAAGTTTTCCTTCCTTTAGTTTATGCTATACTGAAACACTATACTGAAACGCTATACTTATCTTTATACTTCAACACAATAGTTTATGCCATACTAAAACGCTATACTTATGTTTATACTTCAACACAATAGTTTATGCCATACTGAAACACTATACTTATGTTTATACTTCAACACAATAGTTTATGCTAGACTGATACACCATACTTATGTTTATACTTTAACACAATAGTTTATGCTGGACTGAAACACTATACTTATGTTTATACTTCAACACAATAGTTTATGCTAGACTGAAACGCTATACTTATCTTTATACTTCAACACAATAGTTTATGCCATACTGAAACACTATACTTATGTTTATACTTCAACACAATAGTTTATGCCATACTGAAACGCTATACTTATCTTTATACTTCAACACAATAGTTTATGCCATACTGAAACGTTATACTTATCTTTATACTTCAACACAATAGTTTATGCTAGACTGATACACCATACTTATTTTTATACTTCAACACAATAGTTTATGCTAGACTGATACACCATACTTATGTTTATACTTCAACACAATAGTTTATGCTAGACTGAAACACTATACTTATTTTTATACTTCAACACAATAGTTTATGCTAGACTGAAACACTATACTTATTTTTATACTTCAACACAATAGTTTATGC
>JAYJMI010720163.1:15759-26092 GCA_036873855.1 Sarsia tubulosa
TAGACTGAAACACCATACTTATGTTTATACTTCAACACAATAGTTTATGCTAGACTGAAACACCTACTTATGTTTAAGTGATGTTTGTGTGTTTTGTTTTGTTTTTTGTTATGTAGTCGTTTTTTAAATTGACAATTCGAAATTTTGAACCTATATATGTTTTTTTTATCAATTTCTCTTAACTCTTTATCAAACCAGTTTTACTTGAGACTTACTTTTGATTAGTCTTGTCCGCCGTATAAATATGCTTTTTATTTGCTAGTTTCAGTTTTTTTTTTGTTTATATATGATTTATATAGAATTTACTCTTCAAAACATGTCATTGCAATAATCAGTTAATAAGCTTACTATATATTTTTCTCAAATCAGCACAAGTTATTCACTGATTATTGCTAATAAAAAATGCATATGTCAATTTTTGACGGTGTAAGTTGTAAAAGTTTAATAATAAAATAATAATAATCCCGCTCTTTCCACCTGGTAAAACTCACAAACAAAATATTTGATATTCTGCTTTATTTTCTTTTAGAAAACTCAATGTGATTTCTGGCAAACCGGAATATTTATGAAATGGACGAAAGACATTTATTTTCTACTCTCTTTAAACCCTCATAATAAAAATATTCTAGACATTTTCACTCCAATCAATAAAGCATGCTATAGAATATTAGGTTGCTTGGTTGATTTGCTTGATAATCTATTAGAGGAATGGTACCCAGGTTTGGAATCAGATAAATCGGTTGAACGTTTCTCGCCGTGTTACTCTTGTCATGAAAGTAAACATTATTTTCCACTTGAGAGTGTAGTCACGGCATCTTACGAAAAAGATACAGTCGAATGCCCAAATTGTGGCCCCGTACTGATACAATCAGTAGCACCAGATGTAGTATTCGCCGAGATAGACCCTAACCTGTTATTTCATGAATGTCAAATAAATTTTCAAAATGATGACTTTGGAAAACTCGGTTCCGGATCATTTGCATCTGTTTACAAAGTCACGAAGAATGGTGTTAATTTAGCAGTAAAGGTAAAATTATACTCCTCGAATAACAACATGCTCAAAGTGAGATGCGGATACTAGTCTTACAGTTTATCAGTAAACATTTAAAGCTCGTAAACTCACTGCTTTTGGGAGGTGAATAAACGCCCCCCTCTCGCTTCTTTATTGCTTTTCAAAAATTTAAGGACAAGCTTTCTATTAAGTATCAAATTTGATAGCTTTTAAACTCCTATTGAGTAGAAAATTTTAAGAATTTTTATATTTTGTTTAATTTTTTCGTACTATTTTTTCTTTCAGATTTTTAACGACACAAAGAATGGCCCCTCCCCAAACCGTTTATTGCGTCAGGAGTTAGATATACTCTTAAAATTAAATCATCCGTGCCTAATTACATTTGTTGGTGTTATGCTACGCCCGAGAATGGTGTTGTTGGAATATGCGCCCTTAGGCAACCTTCAAACAAAGCTAGATTCGGGGCGTGCATTAAGCCGTGGAATGCAACATCGTATAGCACTCCAGGTTAGTTGAGCTGAATTTTTTTGGATTTATTTTGGATTTATTTTATTTTTCTCTGATAAAAAATAAAATTAAATAAGTTAGTTGTGTGACTTAATCTTTCTAGGTAAGGGACCACTACGGAAATCTTCCTATTGGGCTTGTTTTGTGTCATCTCCCTGCTGCCACCCTCCTCCCTTTGCCAGATTTTTCATATTTGTGATTATTTTAGTTATATTTTATTATTTATACACAATTTTACTTTTTATAGGCAATTTTAGATTTTTAGCTTTTGTTGTTGTTTTAACTTGTACTTTATTGGCAGTGAAATAAACTTACTTAATTAGCCTGAGTTAATGCACGCACCGTAAACGAACGGAAAACGTATTTTCGTGTCCGTAACTCAGGTTAAGGAGATCAAGTTGTTTAACTGGAAGATTTGGATCTATTTTTTATTTTTATGTTATAGATATCTGAAGGACTTGAGTACTTACACAGCTTCAATATAGTTTACAGAGATCTCAAACCAAGTAACGTTCTCGTATTTTCCTTATCTATGGGGGTCCTTGTGAACGTTAAACTTACCGATTACGGAATATCGCAGTTTTCTGGAGTCATGGGTCTCAATGCTTGTAGAGGAACACCTGGTCACCAAGCCCCTGAAGTTACAAATGGCGAAAGTGAATATAATTTAGAGGTAGTTTCCTTTAACCTGAGCAGTTTAATTTTTTTTGTATTTCATTATTTTATCTTGGAAGTAAATTCATTCTATTTAATTTTTGCTGAGACCTCGAATTTCAACAAGTAACTAAAAACAAGTGTCGAAAAAGTGGATTCCTTTAAATAGAATTTTAATTTTCAGGTTGATATATTCTCGTTTGGTGTAACGTTATACGAAATCATCACCGGTGGTAAACAACCATTCGGTGATTTACCATATCAAAATGAATTTGATCTAGCCGTGCTTAGCAACAAACCGATTGATAATCCTGGAATACATGGTTGTGCACCCTGGCCTGATATGGAATATTTGATCAGCCAGTGTTTATCTGCAAAGCCAGGTTTGAGATTTATTTTGACCTTAAATTTCGCAAAAAATGATAAGGCATAAAAAAAATGAAGTTTAGATTACTATTTTATAAGGTACACTTTTAGATTACATTTTTGTTTTTTGCTTTTTCCAAGTTAGAAATCTCGCACTTTACGTTTTATCATTTAGATTATATATATATTCTTGTCTTAATTTTACGTGTGTTGCAATCTTGATTTATTAGATGAACGACCAAATATTAATGACGTACGGCTGTTGTTATCCAGTGTCGATTTGTTGTGTTTGCAACGAGAAGCAGCCATCTGTAAAGACCAGTCGGTCGAATGTTTAACAGTGCGTAAATATCGTGAAGATAATAATGATAAACTTGAACTTTGGATTGGAAGTGGAGAAGCGGGATCTAAAAGTCAGTTGTCATGGTTACCCCTGGGATCAGGAAGAAAGCAGGTATGATGTTTATTTTGACAGCTTATTAACAAATTCTTATATGACAGAGCATTTCAGCACATTTAAACTTTCTTTGGAATTCTATACAAAATAAGCTTTTTCAAAATTTTAAGATGGCAGTCTATAGAGCTAAATCTACAAATTTAATTTTTTTAAAAATCATTAAAGGTACGTTACCGCGAATTTTTTCATTAGCCTAATAGATAGATCCTACTGACTTTAGTAAAACCTGGAAATATCTTTCCACAAGTCCTTTTTGTTCTCTAGTTATGGCTCAACAAAATCCTATTTTACAACTGTAATCTAGAATTTTTCATTGTTCCTCTTAATTATAATTTATAAAGTATGCTCAAATATAGGATTTTCGGATCGCATAACTTTTGAATGAGATTGAATTTTTCGATGGGGTTTTCGGTTCATGTCCTAAATTTGGCTGGATTTTCATACAAAAGAATAAAAAAATTCGCGATAATGTACCTTTAATGCCAACAAAAATACAGGATCATTAAAATACAGGAGCATAATTATTATATTTAAGCTTAAAACGCAACATTTATTTGCAAATAAAAGTTTGAAGTAGTAAATATGCTACTTCAAACTTGTAAATATGCTACTTTAAACTTGTAAATATGCTACTTCAAACTTTCATTTGTATCAACAAGCAGCTTAAATAATAATACGCAAAATGTTTTCAAAAGACTCCCTCAAGAAATTGAATCCCGAAAAGTATTTCTATTTCGCGGATAGGCGAAACTGCAAAATTCCATCCCCGCAAATTTGTTCCCTTAAAGTAAATGATACATCATCAAACTATTTTTTAGACAATTCAAGGTCTTATGGTAACTGAAGGAAGAATCTTATGCGTTCAAGTCATAAAGAATCACGTAATCGTAGGAACTAAAGAAGGTTACGTCATAGCTTACGATTGTCAAACTAAGGCTAGATCGCATCAGCTACAGTCTCATAAAGATTCCGTACTATGTTTGCACTATGTATCAAAATACGATATACTTTTAATTGGTTTAGCTAACGGTCAACTTTGTTTATACCAAGGAAAAGATTTGAAAACTAAAGGTAAGTTGTGGTTTAAAGGTTAACGTGAATACTTTAATATAACAAACACAGGCTGGGACAAAAAACCCGATCGCTTTGATAAAATCAATTGTCTACACCATGGAAATGAATTAATTTTTTGTTAAATACTGCCTTTAATCAAAACAGTTAAATTGGGTGAATTAGACTGGAATGTGAATACATGTGTTTTTCATCTTTGTCGCGTGGTTCCACGAATCCTTCTTGAAATATCGATTTTTTTTATCTAACCCAAAACGCACTTTGTTTTAGACGTCCAATTCAATTTACTATCCATTCTTTTCATCTAACCCATAATGCACTTTGTTTTAGACGTCCGATTCAACTGCTATACATACAGCATAGACATCGACGGTGAACATCCTATTGCTTGTATCACAACAGTACGTAATAACATACTTATAGGATACGGTCAATACGTGTTAGAAATATCTCTAGATAATTTTGAGTTGATTCGATATTTTCCAGTATCTTGTAAGAAGAATATTGTATCAAATATCATTCTATGCAAACAGTCGTTATATATCTCATGCAAAGACGAATCTAGTGTTCAAGTTTTTGATTACATCGATCTGTCGCCAGACAACCCGATTGATTGTTTTGAAATACTCCGTAATGAAGATGCTGGTATTACTAAGAAAGCATGTAGGGTAGTCAGCATGACGTCAGCTGAAAAAGAATCTCTTTGGATAGGTTGTGGTGATGGACACATCATTGTCATAGATATTGCTAACGGAACACATACTCGTTTAACGATTCTCCATCGTCATACATCGGCTGTACGCTCCTTCGCTGTGGCTCCCAAACTTCCAGGGAAAAGTTGCTCAGTAATCTCTGGATCGATGGGTTATCGGCACATCAACGATGGAGCAGATAATGAATCTAATTTTGGCTATATTATTGTTTGGGATTCTGAATTAACGAAACACCAAAAACATTTAGAAGTAGATATAAAGAAAAGAGAAGAACTGGCCAAACAAATGGCTTTAAATTAATATACATTAAATTAAATTTAATATAGGTGATATATACAGGTGATAGTTTGATGGGTATTTTAGTTTATGTTATGTTTACTTTCTTAGTCATTCGAAAATACTTTTGCCCTCGTTGAATCAGTTCTGCACTTTGCTTTAACTTCATTTAAAAATAATGAAACCTAACAATATATGTTCAAATGAAAATTCAATATGAAAATACTAACCTAAGATTAGTTAAATGATATATCTCGTATTATTACTTTTATTGTAGTTTGCTATTATTGTCTAGTTAAAACCTGGTTTTACTAACCAAGTAAATTCCCACGAAGAGGTGGGGGTCGATTAGTGGCCAAAACTAGTATTTATAATTTATATGTTTTGACGATGGCTCAAAGTGTGAGTTGAAATTTAAGAAAATGTGATTAGACTTGATATGTTATAAAATTTTCGAAATACGAAAAGGAATTGTGCGACAAATTCAATATGTGAACAAATGGTTAATGTTTATGAAGTTTTTCTACAATATTAAGTGATAATTTCAAGTAGTACCAACCTATTTCCACATTTTTGAAGGCTTTGTAAAAGCTTAATTCTTTTTACATTACGAAATAAGAACAAAGTTTACTCAAATGATTTGGTTAAAATAAATAATCACAACAGAAACTTGAAATAAAAGATTCATAAATATCCTGTTAAAAATTTGAGCAACTTACTATGTTTAGTTTTTCGATGCAAATCAAATTTACTGAACTATAGAACATAAGAAGGAAATGAGATTCACATAAGATTTAAGTTTCTGTATCTGCTTTACGTGTATCATTTTTTGCGCCTTGAGATTACGCGAGAAGAAAATAATTAAAAACAAAACATATACTAAATATTAGTCTAGTCCACCCGGAAAACGAGTTTTCATGACAATTTCGCGAGATTTAATTTCCGTGAAATATTTTTATTTTCCAGCTCGCGCAATTAAGTGTTCACGAAAACACGTAAGGTTTCTAAATAGAGACTTTTAAGCTCATTCCCCTTAATAATAATGAGGTATTTTATATATTTACCTTATAGGTATATTTAATCTGTAGATAAGTATTTATATATATTATTAGTAATATGAATTACTTGGGCCTTACACTGTTTCACTTCCTATCAGGAGGATCTTTAGAGGCAGAAGATCGTCCTGATAGAACGTGAAACACAGTGTAAGGCCCAAGTAATTCATATTACCAATATAAAGCTCTATTATTATAATATTGAGCACTATAAAATAACTATACAATCTTTTACACATTGTATATATATTATTATATCAAGTAAAAAGAAAATATAGAATTAAGAAAGTAGTTTTTTTAGGAAAGTTTGAAATTATTACGACGATTTTTAACAGCTTTATTTAGTTCAAAATGAAAAAAAATGTTTTAGTGGAAATAGTATCCAAAAGAGGGCGCAACCACATGGTTCAAATATGATTTTATGTTCGGTTCCTAATACGTTTCTTTTTAAGGACTAATTTGACGGTTTTGTCTTTTTGTCATATTTTCGTGATCTACCTTATAAAAGAAGAAATTTTCGCGGTAGCTAAAATAAATTCCGCGAATCAAAAGATTTTTCTTTTTATCCAAAATTTTATCAATATAAGGAAATATATACTGTAGTTTCCACACAAATAAAGAACATTTGCGACCTTAATCGCGAAAATAAATCCCGCGAAAATATTTTCCCTCAACACACAAGTACGAACACGAGTGGAAACAAGTGACCATGCACTTTTGCATTTAATTTTGTTAACTCTGATTACAAGGTTGGAACGTAAGTGAACAGTAAGTAGTATTTAAAATCTCTGTATAATTCGCTTCGGCGTGATTCGGGAGTTTTGAACACCGTGTAAAGGGACACGAAATATTTTCAGGAACCTAAGGTGGGACCCGGGACCCTAAACGCAAAATACAGCAAATGGGTTATATCTCGATCCGCGGACACTCTACACGCCAGAAATTCGGGCTAAACTCAGTGGTGGAGACATGTTTCAACCGTGCTCGTGCCGTTAAATTTAATATAGCACGTGGCCTTGGTTCATGTGAGTTTTATAAAATTGTTATAATTTGTTTGTTCCTAGTTGACCAGTATTACTTGGAAAAGAAATGTCGAAATTTGTTCGGTTGTCGACCGTGCCTGACATTAAATCACGCATTCAATTGTCTGTGGTCCCGTTTAGAATTGAATTCACCTCTGGACTTCAGGTCACCCTTACCGATAACGAATAACCATAGCGAATAAAGCTAGTTGAGTAGCCTAGCGTTGGTGAAACTAGTCCAGTCTTGGGCTCAAATGGGAGGACTTAGTCACGCCAAAACCCGAAGGCGTCGGTTTAAATTAGCTAGGTGAATGCTACAAGCTACAAATATACAACTGACATTAAAATGTAAGATATGTCTGTATCTATGATTGTTTATTACAATAAAAATATAATAAATATCAAAGTTTGATATATCACATTTATTTATAGTAGGGTAGAGATCAAGTCGATTTTTGGAAGGTATACCACCTGTTGACGTCGTTTTAAAATTATCAGAATTCAATGAACGGTTTCTGTATGCCCGTATTCCTCAAAACCGGGGTCATTTAATCAAGATGGGACAACAAATACGTTGGATAGAAATAAACGAAGTTATAGTACGCAATCTCTTTAGTAAAATAAGTATTGTATTACATACACAGGGTTAAAAAGGTAAATTGCATGACAAAATATTAAAAATAATGTTATACAGGATGTCACTGTGATAAAAATTACATTTTTTCACGACCTTTTTTATCATTTGCATATAATGAAAAAATTCTACAAAAAGATTCTTTGTTTCCAAGCAGATTTACTTTTAGTGTGAATTTTTAAAACACTTATGAAATCG
The DNA here is from genome assembly GCA_036873855.1 of Sarsia tubulosa. Lineage (NCBI taxonomy): Eukaryota > Metazoa > Cnidaria > Hydrozoa > Anthoathecata > Corynidae > Sarsia > Sarsia tubulosa. The sequence continues at coordinate 23,725 of JAYJMI010720163.1, forward strand.
CAAAATTTAATACGCGCGAATTTCGATCAATTTAAGATGCATAAGTATCCAAAGGTACCTTAAATTCCCAAATACACCAAATATTTTTTACAAAAATGTTTCATTCCATACGTTTGATAACCCAACGTAAAAATAAAAGTAATGTGTGTCTATATAAAATTATCTTTAAAATCAATCAGCTCAATTCTATACAAAATTGTACCAGTAAGCACCAGTAAGGTTAACGCTCTACTTCGTACATAGTTGTCGTTCATATCGTATGTTGCTTATTCTTCCGTTTCGACCACCGACTTTCGTTTTTTCTTTTTCTTAGTGACGACTTCCTCTACTGTTGTATCTACGTCTTCAGTCATACTTCTATCTTTACTCTATAACAATAATTAAATAGCAATTGGTAATTACATAAGTTTTCTCATTTAAATATATATTCCGTTAAAATCACTTTAAGTGCAAAACGAATAAATAAGCTAAGCCCTGAAATTATATTTAGAAAAATTATCACGTTCTACCACAAGAGTTTGCTTTATTTTAGAACTTTTAACTGTGCGTATAAACGTTTTTACTGTAGACAACTAATTTCATTATAATTTTTTCACTAACAACAAACAATGGATGAATAAATTAAATAATATGCCACCTTTTTCTTCTTTTTCTTTTTAGGCTCCTCTTCTTCCTCTTCCTCACTATCTTTGTCATTGACAACTTCTTCTGATACGTCAGATTTTCGTTTCTTTTTCTTTTTTTTAGGAGAATCAGTTTCCTTAAGAAAGATACAAAGATAATAAATATGATCGTGTAAAAGGTCTTTCCGAAAAATACGAATTGAAGGAATAGCGACTTTAAAAATAATTTATCAGTACTCTTTCAAGGAACGTAAAATAGTAGAGTTTATACACTCTTTCCTTACATTCTAAACATTTTCCACGTTCCATTTCCCGTTCCTTCATTCACTGTTTTACAGATAGCCCTCCTTACACTCGGTTAACAACTGATGCAAGCATGCACAATTGCACAATAGTTATATTGAGAATAATAATTTACTTTTATCGATTTTGACAATCGAGATAAAGTTATAGTCGCCTCACTCCCGAAGTTTTCTTATAGAAATGTCTCGAAGAAAAGTCGAATTGATTAATACCTCTGTACCATTGACAACTTCGTTCCCATTCTCATCTTCGGCTTTCTTCTTCTTCTTCTTTTTCTTCTTCTTGTCCCCTTTCTCTAATGCAGTGATCTCATCGATTACATCTTGCATGGCATCAGCATTTTTAATGGGAGCTTCACCAGTCTCGTAAAAGTTTAACCGATCTTCAACTTGCTCGTGCAATTTTTTACCGAATAAATTTGATGGTTGATCTAAAAAAATAAAAATGAAATTTAGAGTTAGAAAAAAGAGGGTGGGAAATAAAATAAACAAAAACAACTACGATTAAAAGACCATCTTACCACGTCCAGGCTCTAATCTAACCCGAAAGAGGGTCAGGATTTCGGACTCTGTCCCTTCAAAAAACTACAAATTTTATGAAAAACACCTATTTTTAAGAATATATAGCATAAAAGTGTCCTTTTCAGCAAAATCGGACCCTGCCCCCTCTTTCTAGATTAGTGCCTGACGCCATAAAAATGTGTAATCGAATAGGGTTAAATTTTAAGAGACATCTATCTTTATAGATAATTTATAAGAGGTTTTGTAAAATATATCCACTTAAAGATAGTTCAAATTTAATTTACCTGTGAAACAATCAATTCTTGAAGCAATAGAACATTTGTTAGCCAAATACCGTGAAATACGTCCTTTGTTCTTTGCACCAGCTCTTCCGATAAATGATGAATGGAAAATCAAACCATATTTTGGTGTATTACCCTTAGTCTTTAATGCCCTAGAGTAATAACAAAGATATGTTTGTAAATACGATTTTTCTTAAAATATTTCATTCTAGGCCTGGTTATTATGGAGCAACCTACCACCAGGAGCTAGACAAATGCAATGGGATATTTTTGGTAAGTATTAGGTCTGTACTAACCGAAAAACTTAGCGAGTTAGCGGTTATTTTGGTCAATATTGACCATAATTCATGGTTTAGCTATGGTGAAGCTATTCCATGACCAGTACCCTATACTTTTTTGTAAAAAAAAATTTAATGTCAATATAATTGGTTTAGTTGAATCAGGCTCGAAAAAACATTGAAAAAAAATCTATCCAAATTTCTTTCCCGATATCTGGTTCCGCAGATATTTGCATTTTTAAGGACTAATCTAGCTTTCGCTAATAAAAACCAATCAATTTTATATTTGATCAATTTAATAATATGGAACAGATAGATCTTTCCAAGGACTATCAAAAAATGGTATCATTTATATTGTTTAT
>JAYJMI010720164.1:0-11159 GCA_036873855.1 Sarsia tubulosa
GTAGAAATAAATACATATTAGTAACCAGCTTTATGACATCTTCCAAAGTAAGTGAACTTGTATTATTACCTCAGAATCCCTTTAACATGTATATAAATGCTACAAGTTAGCTAAATTTCAAAACAGTTTTTGTAATTTTGTGGGTGTGTTTGAGATATTTGACAGATTACAAAAAAACATTTCATAATACATTTACTAAATATTTTGAAATTTATTAGAGAATTGTAAATAAAAATAAATAATTTTTAGAATGTATTGTATAAAGCTTTTGATATTTTAGGAATTGAAATTTTTAGATGTATTTTAAAAAAAAATTTAAATTAAATAATTTTAAAATACTTGCATTCTTTAATACCTAAATGAATCTTTTTTGAAAGTAACAACTACTCTTATCATAAACTTTTGAAACACTGGAGCTAATATGAAAAGATTAAAAGTAAGAATATAAAGTTGTTTTCGTAATTTTTGATGCTTGTTATACTGCCCCTATATTTGGTACTTTGTGTTGAAATATTTTAATGTTTGCTTTTGTTTCATTAGGTCATTTCATAAATATCTTTGCTCCATACATCAAAGGTAAACAAAACAAACACAATAATCCACTAACGATAAGTTTACCATTAACACTTTGAGCTTACTATAACCACACTTATTACTATACTCACCACAAACACACTAATTACTACAGTCATCAAGCAGTAGTCAAAATGAGTTAGCTGAAGTCATTAAATTTCCTGTAATTTTAGAAAATAGACTTTTAACTTTTTAAAAAGATGATTTGTGATTTTTGCTGACGGCAGTAGTTTTTTCTTAAAAAAGAGTTAGAAATATGCAGCATTTCTTTTTGACAGTAATATAAAACTAATCTTTTTTTCCTTGTTGCCATGCATATCATTTAAAGTGAAAGTGTTGTTCATTTGTAAAACCTTTTTTATGAACTTTCTAATAATAGATTTCTGCATATTAAATATTTTAAAGAATAAGTTAATTTTTTCGTTGATATTTACGCGACACTTTCCCTTTTGTCGGTTGAACGAATGGAAAAACAAAATGTCTCGATTATGCAAAAATTAAACGCATTCATTTTCAACTTTATTGGTTTGAGTAAAGGAGACCAATCAAAACAAAGTTTAAATTTGTTATAAGAGCCTACTCGTAGTGGAGCGTAGAGAAGCTTAGAACAATTAGTAACTTAACATTTTTGTTGAAATAATATGGACTTGGTTAAATAAATAAAAGTTACACCATAAACTTCATCATTACTGAAAAAGACAGAAGAAATTATTTAATTAACTGATCTAATCAATAAATATTGAACCCATAATGATTGCGACAGCGAGAGCCTTGTTGGCAATCCAAACTTTTAGGTCAAAAGGGAAGAAAGAAAGGCATTAGGAAAGGAATTAAAAGCCAAAAAGGAAATAGACATTGAGGCAAGGAAAGGATTTAGGTAGGACAAGAGCCAGGAGGAATTTTAGAACAAACAGAAACCAATATCTAGGTAGCCTGCCAAGAAAAGAAAATGTGCTGCCAAACAAAATAAATTGTAACCAAGCAGTCAATAACTGTCAACAACAAATTTTAAGTAGTTAAAAGAAAATAAAGAAAAAGAAGGGCTGGAGGAGAAGGGGAGGGGAGAAGCTACAGTAGCAATAATATAGTTTAGTTATCTAGCCTACCTATCAACACATATCTTCATTCGATAATGTTCTATATATTTCATAAAAGCCAAGAAGTTTCTTGAGTTGATACATGGATATCACGGAGTAAAACAAAAGGCAAAACATTATAATCACTTTTAGTCATTTTTCCAATTGTTAAATGTGAAAAGCATAATACTATAAAGAATATACTAGATACTACTACTACACTTCTATATTTACCATCTACCACAGATATGAATCAAAAACTATAAAACTCACTCTCGACTCCTTCGCTTCCCTCCACATTCGAATTTATAAAAAATCATGCTGTTCTCCATCGCTAAAGTTTTTGTCAATATTTCGCCTTCCTGGGAATAATAAAAAGTATCCGCGAGAGAGAGTGTTGTGTGCCGTTTGAATTGTGCCATAAAAATGAACCACATTACGTCATCATGAAAAAAGTCCGCTGCTAAAGGAGAAATTCAATTATTTTTTTACGCGTATTAAATATTTATTATTGCCAAATGTGCTTCAACACTACGTGCAAATTTTTGCTTCGTGAAAATTTGCACTTCATGCTGCCACAAAAAAGATATTGACAGATATAAAATAATGGTAAATTTTCGTTTGATGAAAAAAAAGATTCTTCCTACAGAAAGATTTAATAAACGAAAAAACTTATTTATAGGTTGGTTTAAATACACCAAGAAATTGAAAGTTTGTGATGTTTAGAACAGATTTTAATAGAGTTTAGTAGAGTTATTGCAGATTAGCTAGATACAATATAATAATGAGTTGGATTCTAGTTGCATTTTTAGTAGCATTATAGCAGTAGCATTTGTAATAATTTCTAAGAACTACAAAAAAAGTCCCCCAAGAAGTTTCCAAAATATCATGTTAAAAGGAATACCAAGTTATTTTAATTTTGAGCCTGCAAAGTTTAAAAATTGCTACACATCAAAATATTTGAATATTTAGTTTTTTAAAAGTGCCGAAAAATAAATAATCCTTCACAAAAAATATAAAAAAAAACATTTTCTGTTGAGTTTTAATATTATTATTTGTAAATCTAACTATAGAAAGTAGAAGGATTTTTTTATAAAACTTATTTAAACTATGTTACTGCCATCTACTTTATTTTCAACATTTAACCTAAAAATATTAGTTTAACCTAAGATATTTAAAAATTGGAATAAATTACGCCCATAACATTTTTTGACTCCAGTTTTGCCGACAAACCATATAAATTCAGACTTGCTCGTCCGTCAGTTCGTCTGTTGCCAGCTTTTCTCAGAGTTGGCTCATTATTTTTTCTGATTTTTTGTATTGTATAACGCATCCATAATAGCCAAAAACTAAATTTTTCTCAAAAATTCCGTTTGCCCAAAATTGGGGCCAAAAATAGACATTTTGTCCTGTATTTCAAGATCCATTCATTGTAGGATTTTAGAAAGTAATAAAAAATTACATAATTTTTAAATTTTGGGAAATTTTTGTTTTTGACAAGGGAGGCAAGTTTTCGCCTATAATATACATTTTGTCCTGTAACTCAAAATCTGCTAGAAGCTAGAACATAGTGACATTCCTACTCAGATTGGGCAAGCAAGACAAATTCTGAACAAAAAGAGACATTTTGACCAGCATATCAAGATCTGTTCAGTAGATTTTTCTAGTTCTTTCCAAAATGATTACCTGGAGTCCAGCAGTCAATCTTTTATGAGCTAAAAAAAATTCGAAAATGTGCTTGTAGAATAAATATTAAAAATCACAAAATTTGGGACACGTAGCGCTTTGTTAAAAAGCTTATTGTAAAAACTGTTAATTTAGTTTTTAAATATACATGAATCAACCTAGCCAACCGGTAAAGACAATGTAAAGTAACTTTTTGTTTTGTTTTTGAACTTGTATCTTTACTGTTGGAGACATCCTTATAAATTCAGCCTTGCTGTCTAATTGACCTGCTCATTTTCCCAAAATAGTGCTGGAAATATAGGCTGCCCACTGCCCATTGACACCCTTTGTGGCAAGTTTAATTGTAGTCCTGTTTAGGTTAAGATATATAACATTACATTTTGATAAGGTGAAAATTTATTGCTGAGCATTTTCTTACTAATGAAAAGCAATTACTGTGATGGAAATTAAGAACGTTCTGCAATAAATTTTCATGATAATCAAAATTAAATTATCAGATAGTGTTGCAATGGATTTGAGACTAGTTGAATAATATTTTAGTTTCATTACATTAAGTTAAGTTCTTGCATTAGTATGTAGTTGATGTTAAAAGCAGATACACAAACTAATCTGTTCCATCTTATCTAACGTAACAAGATAGTCTTCTTACTAATACTTAACTATAGAGTAGAAAGAGAATTGCACTAAATATATTTGTGTTGTTATTTCTGTTATTTCTGGTTTCTTTGGTTAAATCGATCTTCATGGATATATTTCCATACTTTGATATTTTGCCATTCAGTAATCTAGCCTTCATCAAACAGCTTCACATAACTAGCCTTTATCAAACTGATTCACAAAACTAGCCTTTATTAAACAGATTCACAAAACTAGCCTTTGTTAAACTTGTTCAGGAACTTAGTATAAAAATGCTGTAAGCTTAGTTTGAGATTGGTTATTCTTGATTCATTAAACACTGTGTGTGTGAACTTAATTATAATTTCTTCATTATAATTGCAACTTTTTCCATTCAAGGGTTTGACATAAATTGATTTAACAGACAGATATTTCTTAATAACTACGCAAGCAAACTTGACACGAGTCCCAATTACAATTGGCTTTCTGTTAATGTCATCACATGTTGTAATATCATTTCAAATTTTGTTGTCATAGGGACCAAAGTAAGTACAAAGAAGCAGCGAACCTTTTGAATGACGCATTAGCGATTCGTGAAAAAACTCTCGGTCCAGATCACCCAGCTGTAAGTACTTCAAATAATTTTTTCCCATCATTTATTGTCAGTTCTTAGTAAATTGTCTTATTATCCAGTGTTGTATTCTATGACATGGTTTCATTAAAATTAATCTCCCACACGAATTTGTAATTGAAGTTTCACAAGTTCTCCTAACCCTTCCACTATCGATCGAATATGGAATGATTTAAAATCACTGACTTTAAAGAGATCTGTGGAGACTCAAGCATTCAATCTATAATCTTGAAATTCGTAAAAGTTTGTTTTAAAAGTTCTAAGAATGGTTAATAATTACATCAATTACATCACATAATTTGCATTATTCATAAATTTAGAACAACCTCTTTAATTTAAAGAGGCTTTCTCAAGTGAGATCGTTTTAATATAATAGTGAGATAATTTTTGTGAAATTTAGTATGTTAAAAAAGAAGTTTGAAGCAAATAAAGTTGATAAATAATAACATCATGTTATTTAACAGATCATAAAGAAAATAATTCCAAACTTTGTAAAACAGCTCAATTTCGTAGGCAGTATTATTTTTAAAAGTTTCAGTAGAAATAATTCTTTCTGGCCAAAACACTTAAAAATGTTCTTTTAAGGAGATTCTGTTTCACCGTTTTCATATTTGAAAAGGTAATGCCCACTTCATTATAATAATGAAGAATTTTAAAAGTTGTATTGTATTTGTGTTTAGGTGGCTGCAACATTGAACAACTTAGCTGTATTGTATGGCAAACGTGGGAAGTACAAAGAGGCTGAACCTTTGTGTAAACGGGCGTTAGAAATTCGAGAAAAGGTAAAATATTTCAGTGTGTTGATATACTTTACCAACTGAAACTTTATTAAATAGTTAAACAACAAAAACTAGATCATGGGAAATTAAGAAAATTATGTGCGTTGCCACACATCACAACACGAGACATGAGACACAAGACATGAGACAATATCAGAAGAGTATAAGATTTTAAAGTGGTTGAATTTGACATTGGGGAGAGTTTTACATATTATATAGCTTTAGTTTCCTTTTAAAAGTGCTACTCACAATTTTTAAAACTTTTTAAAGTAATTCTAAGTTTTTTAATCAGCCTAATCTATCTTTGTGCCACAATGTAGTTGGGTCGTTTAATCTATCTTTGTGTCACACTGTAGTTGGGTCGTTTAATCTATCTTTGTGTCACACTGTAGTTGGGTCGTTTAATCTATCTTTGTGTCACACTGTAGTTGGGTTGTTTAATCTATCTTTGTGCCGCACTATAGTTGGGTCGGTATAATTGATATCAGCGAAAGATCAGCACATGTAGTATTGGATTTGGCATATGATCCCAAAATTATTTTTTTGCAAATGAGTAATTTCGTTTCTTTACAAGTTCTTTTGTTAATATGAATATTGTATTGGCCAAAGTTTATTAACAGTAGGTTAGTGTTCTTTTATAATGCTTCTTAAAATGTTATTTGATTAATACTTTTTGTACACCATAGGTACTTGGTAAAAACCATCCCGATGTCGCTAAGCAACTAAATAATTTAGCATTACTTTGTCAAAATCAAGGCAAATATGACGAGGTAAGTCTTTATCAACAAATCAATCAATCAATCAATGAATACATGTACACATGCAAGCCTACTTGAAAGTTCACTGTTGGAAGCTGTTATAATTCGACATCGATTTCAAACAGTCTGTAATTGCTTTTATACATTATAAGAGACCAATGTCTTCTGTATCATAATAACTGATAATACGTGTCTGGGGTTACGATTATTCATTAGCTTGCTTATTCTAAATTTCACTTTTTAATTAAATTTTGCAAAAACATTCATGGAATAAGCCCTAAGTGAGGCAAAGTTAGATAGTTCTTCAGTGTTTGTTTATAAAAGCTTATTTTTGAATTTTAGGAGAGATGTAATAATTGTACAACACAGACATTTTGTTTCTTGAGCATTGTCTTCCTATTAGACATGAAAAGTTTAAATTTATTACCTGCTATTGTAAACTACTACCTACTTGTCTTATTTGAATGAACTTGATTTTAGGTTGAGATGTATTACCAGCGGGCTTTAGAAATTTATGAAACACAACTTGGACCCGATGACCCTAATGTTGCCAAAACCAAGAATAATTTGGTAAGCAATGCTTTACATTCAATTCAAATGAACTTGTGATGGTACGTCTTTATGCTATGATTAGAACTAAACCAACAGATTTGAAGCAGAAATATATTTTTTGTAAATAAATATTCATGGTGAATTGATATTCTGGCCTGCTCTTTTACCTTAAACATTATATCTAACATTTTATGTTGTATTATTTAACGTTGTTTTATCTTTATGTTCAGGCATCAGCTTATTTGAAGCAAGGTAAATATAAAGCTGCAGAACAATTATATAAAGAAGTAAGTTCTTACAAAGACCTTCATCAAATAGTTTTCTACTGCTTATCTATAAAGCCCTATAAATGCTGTTTAATTATTCCTCTTGTCGTCAGCTACCTTTACTACCTTACATTGATGCAAATAACTGGATTTCCAGTTTCCTATAAAGGAAGCTGAAAAGAAGCCCAAGTTAATCAATATTTGCCTAGTTACATTATGTTATAAACATAATTTCCCTTGAAGATATGTGTGTAGCTTTAGTTCTGCTTATGATGTATATAAAATAATACAATAATGAAAATAAAAATGACAAATGATATTGTTGAGAGTCCAGTTGTGAATGTATTTTTTTTTTCACAGGTGCTGACAAGAGCTCACGAGAGAGAGTTTGGAAAAGATGAAGAAAACCGAGTAAGTTACATACACTTGAATAGGTCTTACTTAGGACTTATTTCTATCAAGGTTGAGCTGATTTGTTTGGGAAGAGATTTTTATAAATCTTTCTCATTTAGAAATAATAAGTTTGAAATCAGATACTCAACAAAGTACCATTTTTTAAAGCCCATAAATATTTTCATAAATGTTTAAATATTTAAGCTAATAGGGTGTTTTTAGATATATACCATGTATTAGTGCTAGTAATATTTTATTAATAATTAATAATCAATTTACTTCTTACATAGCGGGGTAAAGACAATGCACCTTATGGTGAATACGGTGGATGGCATAAAGCTGCTAAAGTTGACAGGTACTAACATATAAAAACTATGTGTATAAACTGTGTGTATACTGTGTATGTCTAATGACTATACCTTGAATATTGCGAGGTGTTTTAGCACTTATGTAAGTTTTAAAGGATCATTAGTGATTCCTTTACTTGGATCAGATTTTGTTTGTTGTTGTTAATGTCTTTTTTATAATGTAAGTTTTGAAAAGTTGTAGTTTCCTTTAAATTCGTTAGTAACATTGTAGAATATATGGTAAAAAAAAAAATTCAACTATCTTACCGTGAAAGTGTTTCTAGAAGAATATATAAAATTGTTAATATTTTAATATGTGATCTTGAGTTCAATATATTTGACCTAGCGTTTAAGTTTTGACTTTTTCTCCTCCTTTAATCAGAAAGGGTTGTAATTTGGCTTAAAGGGTTGTTACATGGCTGTTTTCATTTATCTTTTGACTAACTTGATGCCAGCATATAAGTTGATAGCAAAGAAGGTAACCAGAATTTTGTTATTACTTTCTAGCCCTACTGTGACTACAACTCTACGAAATCTATCAGCATTATACAGACGACAGGGAAAGTTTGATGCGGCAGAAACTTTAGAAGAATGTGCTAACAAATCAAAGAAAAATGTAAGCATTTTCTTCCATCTTAAAGTTTTCATTTCTTGAAAGGTTTCTTTATAGGTCCACGACTTTGCCGAAGGGGTTTTGGTACGTCAGTATGTCTGTAAAGCTGATATTCTCAGAAACCATTCATTAATGTTGCATAATGTTAAACGTTCATTAAAAATCAATATTTTTCAAAATTAATTAAGGCCCATCCCCTTCATAAAGTATACAAAAAGTATGCTGCCAACGAGGATTTAATGGATCTATTTTATAACGAGATATCGAGCCTTATATCTTTTATAAATAGTGCTATTTTGCCCAAAAAATGGACTTTTTGAACCCCCCCGCCTTTGCCGAAGGGGTCCTATAAACTCAGCCCCTTTCGTTTGTTCGTCTGAAACACCTTTTTCTCAGAATCTCTTCATATTTTTTGCATGAAGTTATAGCGATTTTTTTTGAAAATTCATATTGTCTCAGATTTTGGGTGAAAAGGTAAATTTTGGCCCAAAAATTGTCATTTTTCAAAATATCTCAAGATCAATTTTTGAGCGGAATTGATATTTTGTGTGATAACTCATACTGCGAGTTCCAATTATACTTGAAATTTTGAGCCGGATTATTAAGAAAAATTCTATTTTTCATGGAAACAGGGTCAAAAGGTCAAGTTTTGTAATTCTTAATATATTGTCATTTTCTTCTCATCTTTTTCACAAATAATTTATGTCGGGGATGTCCACTGTTAATCCATTCCTTGTATTTTTTGATTTTTTCCATGAAGTACCATAGAAGTTAATTAATGATACGTTTGTTTGATTCAAGAAATTCTTATTGTCCTTGAATTGCAATAAAAAGGGCCGGGCCAAAATGGACCGTAATAGGGTCCGAGACAACATTTCTCAAAATGCATAAAAATTTTTTAATTTTTTTTCATGGAATTAGCAAATGTCTATTGTCTCTATAATGGAGGTAAAAAAGGTCAAAATAAGCAAAAATATGACTTTTCTCAAAATATTTTATTATATTTCAGTGCCATTTGGGTTAATTATTAATCCAATATTTTGCTCTTGGAAATATAAAGTTCTTCCAAATTCTTCTTTTCACTGGAGACCACTTGCATGTCTAGCTTGTTCATTCTTAATTTTGCTCAGAACTTAACTTCCAGCATCGTTTGTTAGTAATTAACATTTTTAAAAGAAGTCATTAAACTTATAAAAGAACCATTCCGTTATTCTCGATTATCTTTAAAACGTTCTTGGTGAGACATATGTAGAGTATGTTTTATCTTTAAGCCAATGGACGTCATGCGACAATCACAACTAGCTAATATACTAGGGAGTGAGAACTCAAGTAGCGCATCATCTACCACGAGTATACCGGGAGGTGTTAAGAACGCCATGATGGGCGGTATGAGGACGGAAGAATTTGATCTACGGATGGATGAAGAGGTAAGTTAGACAAATAATCAGATTTCATATTTGTATGTTCTATTTACGTTGTATGGCTTTATTAGTTTTGTATTTTATATTTAAATAATCATTCTAGTTCTATTGTTTATTTTGTATTTGCGATGTATGTTTTTATCTCTGTTCTATGCGTTACAACATGAGATGACACTGTACCCGACGCGGTTTTTTTTTCCGTAAACGAGGACTCCATACTTAAGCGTGCTCCATACTTAAACGGGCTCCACGTCTAAACGGTAACTCTAAACTTAAGCGGCTCCATACTTAAACGAAACGAGCTCCAAACCTAAAGGGGAGCTCCATACATTCGTATACCGGAAGTATTTAACCCCGCGAAAAGCAAACGAAAACCAAAAATAATACCGAAATAAAAAGAAAAAACTCCTATTTGTTCGTTATCGTTTTCTTTTTTTTTCAAGCTGATCTGTACTCCAGTTTTTTTGAAAGAAAACACTATCATATTATAAAATATTTACTCCAGTCCAGCAGTCAGTCTTTCTTGTTTGAATTGCTTTCATTGTGTATTATATAATGGAAAAGCATTTGTATTTTAGGAAAAGCGACGTAAAGAAAAAACGACGTTGTCACGTTTGAAGCGAACGTTTAGCAATCGTGGTCAAAAGTTGATGGAGAAGATAAGTTCGGGTAATATGAAACGAGCATCATCGAGAGAAAATCTTGGATTACAATCGAAAGTCCCTCAGAACGAACGAATATCTCGTAGTACTTCGCATCTCGCACAGTTAGTCAATGAAAAGGTAAGTAATGGATCATTGTTAATGCAACTTATTATTTTAACTCAGCAAAACTATGCAAATTTTCGTATTTTGAAACCCCTATATCTGTTGAATGGTACTTCTAAACCCAGCAAACAATACAATTTTTCGATAGAACTTTGAAAGATCTCTCTGTTGCACCCATTCAAAATCATTGAAAATATGGTGACAAAGTGCTGACGTCATTTGAGAAGTGCAAAATCGGCCCAAATTTAGACCTTTAAACACCGATATCTCTGGAAAAAAATGATTTTGAATACCTTTTTCTTCATCTTTTCTTCGAGCTGAGTGCAGCTATAACATTTGTTTGGACATTTGAAAAAATACAGGAAAAAGTAACACTGAAAAAAAGAAAACACTAAGAAAGAGAGCCCTGGAGAGCAAAATAACCCGCCCCTGGCCGTTTACCAAAACTTTTCTGAAACTTCAAATCATGATCTATCGTAATATACTAGTGGCAAAACGTCTTAGCTCCAGGTGGTACCTAGCTCCCATATTACCTGCTCTAAAATATCAAGTGTTACTTCTTTTGTAATTTTGGAAGATTTTGATTTTCGGTGTGATTTTCGGTGTCTATCGTAATATACTAGTGGCAAAACGTCTTAGCTCCAGGTGGTACCTAGCTCCCATATTACCTGCTCTAAAATAT